>JAXIVH010001669.1:7500-10000 GCA_036785325.1 Urophycis tenuis
GTGAGCGCATGTCCTTGACCTCACCTCACCCTACCTCAGAGGACCCCGTGTGACCCCCCTAGCCCCCCCCCCCCCCCGCCCCCTGGATCACCCCGGGGGCGTGTAGCTGAGCGACACCCCTGTGGTGACCTCACTCACACCGGGAGAGTGATCCGGAGCCGGAGCACTCGGAGGAGTGAGAGACGGGGGCTCTCTGACCCCCGGGGGTCTTCGTCACGAGGGGGGAAGGCGCTGGCAGCGTGGGGGCGGCGCCCGGCCGCTCCGCAAGACAAACAAGTGAGCGGATTTTCTCAGCCGAGGGAGGGGGGGGGGGGGGGGGGGGGGCGCTTTTGTTCCCTCCGAACGGCGGACATGTTGTGATGATGTCAGAACCGTGCACTTCGTTTATGTTTGGTGATGGACTTTAAAGTGTTCCATCGTGTCGCTTTGAACCCGAGTCGCCGATGGGGATGGTTGATTGTGGATGAGATAGTGGTACATCTAAACCCTCCATCCCTGATGACTATGTTTTAAATGACGTCAAACGACATGAATGGGTGAATGATCATTTGTGACGCGCTGTCAGGGTGATGACTGGGTTTCTAACAAAGACCTGCCGATTTTCACCACCAGACTTGGGATTCTGGCTGCAGAGGGGTCGGAGATGAAACCCACCAAGAAGACGATGTTGGTGTTCTGGTAGAGAGCCCGGGCCACGCAGATCCTCTGCCTCTGGCCACCACTCAGGTTGATCCCCTGGAAAACACAATCACCAGCAGCAGGTGAACGGACAACGGGAGAAATACAAAATATCATTGTGCTGCAAAGTCACTGCTCTCGGTTCATGATTTCCTTGGCAGATCTCCTCCAATCCTCTCCGATGAGCGTTTGAAAACACCCTTGAATCTCGTCAGGATGATGATGATGTTTTGATGGAGCAGAAGCGTCCCGATTACATCACGTCATCATCATTAGTTCCCAATACTCTCACACTCAGGACCACTCCGCCCTGCCATCAGCAACACCAAGTCTGTAGCTTTCAACGTGCAAAGCGCAATCATTTCAAAGACGTATTCACATACACATGACGCAGGAACAACGCTGTATTTGTATTGTAACGGAATGCAAAGCCAACGCGTGTCTCACCCTCTCTCCGATCTCAGTCTGGTCTCCAAAGGGCAGCAGGTCGATGTCTGGCTGCAGAGAACACGCCTCGATCACAGCCTTGTACCTGGAGCCCACACACCAGAACATACCGTCATGACCTTCACCAGGCAAATCCCTCGTATAGTATCGACTCACTGAGCCGTGGGTCGTGAGACGGCCATGGAAATGGTCTAAAGGTCTTCTGAAGACCTTTGTGTTAGATGTTTGTACCAGGAGGACCTGACCTTGGCCTGGTGTGCTACCAGGTTTGGTGTGTAGCTGGTGGAGGTCACTGGTTCACGCTACCTCTGTTTGCTGAAGGGGCTTCCGAAGGTGATGTTCTCCTCAACGGTGGCGTTGAGCAGCCAGGACTTCTGGGCCGCGTAGGCCACAGAGTTGCGGTTTTTACTGGTGGGGTAAGGGGGGGACATGGGAAATGGAGGCAGAGTCAGTGGACTACAAATGTCTACATTCATAAAACCTTGAAGAGCAGGAGAGCTGAATCTTAAGAGAGTAATATAATGTTGCATCTTATTTGGTATAGAATCTCAGCAGATGTAGACCTTCTACACTCTGTCTTCTACACTCTGTAGTGTTCTGTCACTTCCTTTAGCACAGCAAAGAAAGCATGTCACTTTAAATGAGAGAGAGTGATTTACACACTGATCAGGCAATGATTGTTCAAAAACCTTGATTTGATGATTTGACAATAGATTTTCTGCGATGGCGTTACAATGTTTTCAACTCAATTCAGTCCATCAGCAGCACTCCTTGCACTTCAAGAGATTTATGAACGGAGAGGTCAAGACCAAATCTTCATCAAACGTGAAGAAACACCACATCTTCATCAAACATCAAACTCCACCACACCATGGAAGGGTCAAGGGTCAAATCAATGTTGTCAGATGAGAAAAAAAAACATTGCTGAGGAAACACGTTAATTATTAGCGTCAAATAAGGACAAAACTATCAACACGATGAGAGAAACACCACAACATCTGCAACACATCTGCTGGGAGTCTGACTTTTGAATTGCACCATTAAGAAGGCTAAGAATGTAAATCAACAATTTCGTGTCATATTCTTGAATGTATACCTTTACCATTTTGCAGAATTTGCCTTCACTATTAAGTTCCTATTTCTGTAGGAAAGATTGTGTGGGCAGATCTTCACAAAATATGAAGATCATTGTTCTATAAAGACTGTTGGATTATACACATTTGGCGCCTACTCTTGAACAACAAAAAAAAACCGAGAACATAAACTGTTTTCTTAAAATACACTGCACATACAAACATATTATCCAGAAATTCATCTCGGTTTAGCTATGTTTCACTGGGCTACAGTGAGTCAAGAACCCCCAGCATTTAAAGCT
>JAXIVH010001669.1:15000-17786 GCA_036785325.1 Urophycis tenuis
TCATGTGTTCCTATATTATAAATGCGTCATGTAAGCATAACCCGAAACGAACTTCAGATGCCATGGAAACCGTGGAATCATTTTGCGTGTTTCATCTCTTAATGAATAAGGAAGACACGAAGACATCGCATGTGATTGAAATACGAGCAGCCAAAGTCGAGACAAGCTGAAGTCTACCCTACAACCCCACACACATAGCTCGGGTGAAGTTCAGCCAGGAACTTTCTCTCACAGGAACACAGCACGCGCACACACACGTACGCATACGTACACTCTCTCTCTCTCACACACACACACACACACACACAACCAGACACACACACAAACACACCCACACCCACACACACACACACACACAAACACACACACACACACACACACAGGCCCACACACACACACAAACACACACACACACAGCACACACACACACACACACAAACACACACACACACACACACACACACACACACACAGCACACACACACACACACACACACACACACACACACACACACACACACACACACAGTACTTCAGTTGCTCTAAATAGCAGTACAACATCTCTTGGCTGGCCAGCCAATCGTGTTTGCCCGAGTCAGATATCTAGCATAGCAAGAAAGTCACTTCCCAGGGGAGTGCTGCATGTGTGTGTGTGTGTGTGTGTGTGTGATATATCACACTATCCATCCATCGACAGGCTCTTGCGTATCACCTGCTGTCCTGAGGTGGGACCAGCGACCAGCGCAGCAAATAGCCATTACATTTTTCATTCGGACTGAACTCTTAGACCCTTCGATACCGTGTGAAAACCAGGACCAATATCTGCGGTCCACCACTCGTGATTTGAGCGGGGGGAATCCGATTGGCTGACGGTACCTGTGGGGATTCTGATGTTGATGTCCGACAGCGTGGACAGGTTGCTCCCCCAGGTGAAGAAGCCATTGCTCACCTGTGCAGAAGATCGGAATTCAGCATCAGAGTTAGAATTGACCAGAAGTAGCGACTCCCAAATCGAGCATGAATATGTGTATGTGTATATGTGACACGCACACAAAAATGAACCTGATCTCAGACAACTTGAATGCATTGAAGAACATAATGTTGAGGGTAAGAGAGCAGAACTGTGCCATTACTAAAAGCACAATGGACACAATAATTCATAAACGACATCAGTTACCCCTCCACACACACACACACACACACACACACATACCCTTCCTGTTGCTTCAAGCACAGCAATTATTCAGCGAGAACCGAGGTATTGACATCATGCACTCAAAGAACTCTCTCCTCTCTGTTTTAATGAACCACCCCCCCGCCCCCCCCCCCCCCTCTTCCATGTATCCTGCTAAGACTCTATCTGTGTTTACGTTCTGACCAGCTGTTGGTTCGGCTTATTTATGTCGTGTTTGTTTTATCTGACGAACCCCCTACCCTCCCCAGAACACACGGGCCCCGTTCTCACAAGCCAAAACTCCCCGGATGCTGTCGGAAGATTCCGGCGATAGGAGGGATGCGAACATTTACCAGATCCAATCAATATTACATTATCTGACGTTATCTTGGTTCACCGGATAAAGTAGACGCTTGAAATCGACTATTTTGTCAACCGACTAGGTCCCCACCGTTAGCGCGCTCAACGGTTCATAGCATGCTAACGGTTGTTAGCATACTAACAGTTCTTTACTGTGAACAAAGTTTAGCTAGCCGGTGGCCGTGGCATCACTGTAATGCCTGTTTATGTTTTGCGCTGCGCGGGGGCAGCCTTCCTCGTCCGCGCACCACAGCTAGCTAGCGCTCTCCCCCGCGCACCACGGCTAGCTAGCGCTCTCCCCCCCCCCCCCCCCCGCAAACGGGAGCGCTAAGCCATTCGTCAAGCGGACAAACAAACGGAAGTCGGAAATGGAGGACAGATGTGGCCGATAAAACAACTGGGACTCTCCAACGCAACGCAGTTCACCACGGAGGGGGGAAGAGTTGCTGGATGACAAACGGATGTGAGAGTAGAGGAGGGAACAGAGAGCCACCAGAGAGGACGCAATCAGGATGGCGGGGAGACTACAATGCAATACAGTGCAATACATTGCAGGCATCACAGGCAGCGATTAAAAAGATAAAAAGATATTAAAAAAGTATATTTTCAATATTCATATTTTCTATATTTTTGGTCCTGGCTTCGGTCAAGAAGGGATTATATGGTGGTCTGTCTTCTTGTCTCTCTCTCTCTCTCTCCTCTCTCTCCATGTCTCTCTGTCTCTCTCTCCCTCTCTCTCCATGTCTCTCTCCCTCTCCTCTCTCTCCATGTCTCTCTGTCTCTCTCTCCCTCTCTCTCCATGTCTCTCTGTCTCTCTCTCCCCTCTCTCTCCATGTCTCTCTGTTTCTCTCTCCCTCTCTCTCCATGTCTCTCTCCCCTCTCTCCCTGTCTCTCTCTCTCTCTCCTCTCTCTCCATGTCTCTCTGTCTCTCTCTCCCTCTCTCTCCATGTCTCTCTCCATGTCTCTCTCTCTCTCTCTCTCCTCTCTCTCCATGTCTCTCTCCCTCTCTCTCCCTCTCTCTCCATGTCTCTCTCTCCTCTCTCTCCCTGTCTATCTGTCTCTCGTCCTCTCTGTCAGAGGGTTAATTGGGAGACCAGAGCCTGGAGTCTCCAGCAGAGTCCCCGGGGATGAGACAGAAGAACAGGGGATGAGAAAATGTCACACACACACACTAACACACACACTAACACACACACACACACACACTAACACACACACTAACACACACACACACACACTAACAAGCACACAC
>JAXIVH010000167.1:0-17500 GCA_036785325.1 Urophycis tenuis
AGAACTGTGGGGGGGTCTTATGGCCGGCGGGGCGCACGCGAAGGGGGAAGGGGGGGGGGGGAGCAGCTATCATACAGCTCTGGGTTGCAATCAGCGGGCACAAACAACGCAGACATCTTTCAGCGTCGGGGACATCGATCGACACGGTGGGGGTTAGTGTGTGCGTGTATGGGTGCGTGTGTTAAAGGAATACACCCACTTTTCGTCACATCAGCTCTTTGTCCGCCTCGGCCCCATCCAGACGAGAAGATCGACACGAGTTCAGTCCGTAAAGAGGAATCTAGCGGCTACGTGGTTAGCCGTTAGCACGCGACACTGAAGTGGGGTTGCAGCGGGCACAGCTTTGTGCGCGGCTTCCGTGAAGTGAATTTTCACAGTCTTATTCCATCGACACATGGACGCCAAGAAAACGATTTTGTAATTTTTTGACGTGGAATGATTCACGGCGATGCGTGTCATCTTTGCACAAGAAAAAAAAAAAAAAAAAAGAAAAATGTTTGGTGCTCGGATAATAAAATGCATCCCTTTCTCAGTTCAGCGGATCTCTTGAAACGCAACACTGACTGCTGTGAAATGGAGAAGGCTGTGAAATTCCCTTCCCCAGAAGCCACCCTGAGGCGCCTCCCCCCACTACGTCCACATAGCGTGCCGGCAGGGCGCCGCGCAGCCCACAGATCCACTGGACGCCAGCGCGGAGCGCTCGCCGCCTTGCCCTGGATGAGGCGGGGGCAGGGGCGGCCAACAGAGCTGAGAAACGCCCTGTGCTCCTTTAACACGAGTCAAGCGTGCGGGGGGGGAGCTGCGCCGATCCCCACAGAGAGCGGGGCGGCGTGGGACGCGGCGCTAGTTAGTCGGTGGGGGGGTTCTTCTAGGCGTGCCCTGCAAACCGGGGGTACCTTTTTTGAGCCAGGCCTGCGGCCCGCTGCTGGACAACTCTTCGGAGCTGAGGAGACGGTCGCCCCCGTGGAGCCGGTGAACAGGCCGGGAATGCTGTTGGACTGGGCCCACGCAATCCACCTGCGGGGAAAGAGGTTGTAGACCGTCGGTAAGCAGATCCCGACACACAACGCCACTCCAGGAGTCTGGACCGGGCCAATCGATAAAGCCGTGCCCGGAGACAGGTCTCGGGTCGAGACCGGCATCGGCCGCTTTATCCACTGCCGATGGCTGCCCTCTTGGGGGCCTGGTCAGAACTGCACCTTAAACATGACTTCTCAGACCTCGTCCTGTACATTAACTCCGGCGCCTTTACCTGCTCTTGCGCGCGACTGAGCATGGTGATGGCGCTGACGTCATAAGGGTTCTCAGCCAATCGCCTTTGCGCTTTGATCCTCTCCGTCACGGCCTGGGAGATGTCTACCGGCTAGAGGGAACACACGGGGGAGAAGGACCGGCAACTTAACGCAGTAACAAGCGAGCAACGCACACAGAGCATCCACAGGTACATGCAAACACCCCAGGGTGGGGTGTGGGGGGTTGGCTGGGCACTCACCTGCAGCGGCGGCTCGGGGAAAACGCTGTCACTGGCCAGCACGGCGGCAACCTCCGGGGTGCCGGCGGGGGGCTCTTGCGTCTCGGCGACCGTTCTCGCCCGGCGACGAGGCGGCGGTCGCCGACTGCGTGGACGCCGCGGCCTTCATGGCCGCCGCCGCTGCCGCCGCCACCGCCGCCTTGGCCTTCTCTGTGGTTTTCTCGACGGGGACCCACTCTCCGTAGACGCCGGGCGCCTCGCCCTCCTGGTGGGTGAGAGGGTGCCGGTCAGACGAGCCTCGCAGAGCAGACCCCTGAATACATCCAGCATGGAGCGGACACCCCCCATCCATTTGGGGGTGCATGGAGCGGACACCCCCCCCCCCCATCCATTTGGGGGTGCATGGAGCGGACACCCCCCCCCATCCATTTGGGGGTGCATTCCAAAGAGGACCGTTTTGTAAATCGACAAAGAAATAGTAAATGGGTAAAAAAAAAATAAAAAAAATGGAAAACCCGTTTGCCCCGATTGTAAATCACTATGACCAGGGTGGCAGTAGCTCAGTGTGTAGAGCGGGTGGACAGAGCGGGTCGTTCACTAACCGTAGGGTCGGCGGGTTCGATCCCCTTCCTCCTCCAACTGTCCACATGTCGAACCCCACAAATGTACCGATTGTAAGTCGCTTTGGACAGAAGCGTCTGCTAAATGCCCCCTTTACCCTTTATGTCTCCTCATCGATACCTCGCTAGAGACTCGGAGGGACGGAGGAGACTCGAGACTCGAGGGACTCGGAGGGGCTAGGGGGGACTAGGGGGACTCGGAGGGACTCGGAGAACTCGGGTGTACCTTACCTTCTTGCGGTGCTGGGATCCCGAGGAGACGGGGAACTCCTTGGCGATGCCGGCGGTCGCTCCGCCCTGCCGGTCGGACGGACATGTTCTGATTGGACAGAGGGAGGAGGGGGGCAGGGGAAGAGAGCACAATGAACCAACCAGGGACACCATCACACGCAGGGTGAAAGGGAGGGCTGCCCGAATCAGAATCAGCTTTATTCGGCAAGTATGTTCACAAACATACAAGGAATTTGACTCCGGTTTTTCCATGCTCTCAATGTACAGACACAGACTAGACATACAGCTGAAAGGGAGACAATGATCTAAACATAAACATTAACTACTATAAATATAAACGAAGGTAAACAAACATTTAACTATTATATACAGATGTAGATGTATATATATTGATGCTGAAGCTTCCTTACATTGATGAGAAGCTTCCTTACATTGATGCTGAAGCTTCCTTACATTGATGCTGAAGAATCCTTACATTGATGAGAAGCTTCCTTACATTGATGCTGAAGCTTCCTTACATTGATGCTGAAGCTTCCTTACATTGATGAGAAGCTTCCTTACATTGATGCTGAAGAATCCTTACATTGATGAGAAGCTTCCTTACATTGATGAGAAGCTTCCTTACATTGATGCTGAAGAATCCTTACATTGATGAGAAGCTTCCTTACATTGATGCTGAAGCTTCCTTACATTGATGAGAAGCTTCCTTACATTGATGCTGAAGCTTCCTTACATTGATGAGAAGCTTCCTTACATTGATGCTGAAGCTTCCTTACATTGATGCTGAAGCTTCCTTACATTGATGAGAAGCTTCCTTACAGTGATGCTGAAGCTTCCTTACATTGATGAGAAGCTTCCTTACATTGATGCTGAAGCTTCCTTACATTGATGAGAAGCTTCCGTACATTGATGCTGAAGCTTCCTTACATTGATGAGAAGCTTCCTTACATTGATGCTGAAGCTTCCTTACATTGATGCTGAAGCTTCCTTACATTGATGCTGAAGCTTCCTTACATTGATGAGAAGCTTCCTTACATTGATGCTGAAGCTTCCTTACATTGATGAGAAAGCTTCCTTACATTGATGAGAAACTTCCTTACATTGATGCTGAAGCTTCCTTACATTGATGCTGAAGCTTCCTTACATTGATGAGAAGCTTCCTTACATTGATGCTGAAGCTTCCTTACATTGATGAGAAGCTTCCTTACATTGATGCTGAAGCTGATGGCCTTCTGCTCCCGTAGCGCCGCGCTCCCGAAGGGTTTCCCTTCGTCCTCCTCGTCTGAAACGTGCGGCAGGGCCACGGGAAGATCCCCCTTGCTGTCCACGATCATCTTGCATTTCTACCAGCAACACGACACACACACACACACACACACACGTGAGAGAGAGGGAGCGAGTGAGTGAGTGTGAGCGATGAGTGAGTGAGTGAGTGAGCACGGGACAAAGTCGACGACTGCTTAAAACAATGCGAGGGATACAAGCCTCTTTGCGTGCGTTTGCTTGCACGTTTTACAACCTCAGGTTTGTTGCCCCCCTTAGCAGGAAGGCGTGACTTGCGCTGCCCTTGTGAGGCCCCAATGGTCTCCCCTCTTGCTGGCCACTGCTTCACTTTCCCACCCCCTTCCCATTTAATGATCACTAAAGGCTGGTTTATGCTTCTGCGTAGGGATTGCATCGTGATCACGCAATGGCCACGCCGTTGCTCGGACGCCGTCATGAGCCCGTGATACTTCTGCGGAGGGATTGCGTTGGGTTTACGTCTCGAAATGCAATTCATTGCCACCGGTAGAGGGACCAGAATGACCATTCTGGTCATTACGGATTACTAGCGAGTTAAAAAAAGTTTACAGAAATGAAGGCAAAAGTTATATATATATATATATATATATTGTCGCCAATCAGTCGAAGCATTTATCAAGGCTGTTTATGCCGTGGCGGTGTTTACGAGTGGAAACCGGAAAAGTGATCTACAGCCAATGTAGTTCGCGAACCAATCACAGCCAAAGCCAACGCGTTGTAGTTGCATCGCCTCGACACGCGTCTAGGATTTGAGGAGGTGCACGTCGAGGACGTAAAGGGTCCGCAAAGGGTCCGCCGTGGGTCCACCGTCCCCCAGCGTCGCGTCGACACGGAAGTATAAACGAAGCATAACCCAGTATTTAATGTCACATTGCCTCTAGATCTGCAGGGGGTTACAAACAGCACTGAACTCCGGGACGGTCTCGGGCTGGCTCCTCCCCCCCCCCCCCCTTACATCTGTGAACTCCTTGATGCTGATGCTGTTGGCCTGCTTGGTCACTTTCTTCTTGACCACCTCCAGGGCGGCCATGTTGAGCTGGGGGAGGCCGGGTGGAGGCTTATTGGTGATGGAGGGCAGGGGGGGCAGGGAGGCCAGGGCCCCCATGCTGGACAGTGCCGCCGTCATGGTCGCTGGTTGAGGGGGGGGGGGGGAAGAGAGGATGTGGTAATAGATTGATGTTTTTAATAGCTGCATTAGCCCAGCCCTGACAAACCCACACCCCAAACAAACGTACGAAATAACATGCCGTGATAATTGAACAGCCCAGACAAGATGGCTGGATCATCCAGGTTTGAAGTGCACATTGGTGAATTTGGTGATGCCTTGAAAAGCACTTCAGGCGGAAAAACGGAATGAAACAGACAATAATGGAAGACAATAATGGAAGGTTTAAAAAGGCACATTTTTTGATGTATCGTGATTTACAGACGTCACGGCACTTGGAATAATCCTGGAGAATAACGGCAATTCACCGCGTCAAGAGACCGATTACAAGGCGCCTGGCGTGCAAAATCCCCCACGCTTGTCCGGGTGAAATGGTTGAAGCAAAACGCCACGCATGGTTCTCCCCCGATAAAGAGAGGTGTGCGCCGTGCCGGACGCAGCGGCCATGACAGCCTTTTTGGGGACCCCCGAAACACCAAACCCCCTGAAAACCATTGGAGACACCAACCCCCCCCGCGGTGGCAAACGGACGACACAAACGCATGATGAGTACTAGTGTGGCTTGTGGTAGGGGCGGCAGTGGCTCAGTGGGTACACTTACATTAGTTACATTACAGTTACATTACATTTACACTTACATTTACATTTAGCAGACGCTTCTATCCAAAGCGACTTACAAAGAGTACATTTGTCAGAAGAAGGTGAAACATTTCATTGCTGCTAATACAGTAAGAAAGTCACCAGAACAAGTTTCAAGCATTTTCAATTGCAGGGTAGAGCAGGTGGACAGAGCGGGTCGTCCACTCACCGTAGGGTCGGTGGTTCGATCCCCACTCTCCTCCAACTGTCCACATGTCGAACCCCTCAAATGTAAGTCCCTTTGGATAAATGCGTCTGCTAAGTGCCCCTTTACCCTTTAGCCTTGCGCCCCCCACAACAACAGGTCAAACTGCACTGGAGGTCCTACCGGCTGTCATGCTGGCCACAGCCGCGTTCATAGCCATGTTGGGCAGAGGGCATGGGCAGGGGCAAGGTCAGCTGGGCGGTCAGCCTGGGCTTCAGGTTGTCTGGGATGGGCACGCCCGCCTTCGTACACATGGCGGCTGCGTTGGCCTTGGCGATCTCCAGGAGCTGCTCCTTGTCTGACGAGGGGAGGGAAGGAAAACAGACGGCCCGGGCATTCCGGACAGCCGGGGCGAGACGATGCGATAGTCAGGTCAGTTCATCCTTCATTAAGAACACATTAGGGTATTAGGCATCTCGAAACGGCACATCTCGACAGCTGCTCCCCAAACTCTGCTTTATAAAAAATACAAATAAACTGTCACTGCTGTGAACGACGGCTTTAAAGAACCAATGGAAGGCAAAGAAGCCTTCCGGAAGTATTTTTTCTACAAACAGAGATTTGGAGTCACGGGTATGGACGGATGACTCGAAAGAACAAGAAAAGGGTGAGAGAAACACCGCGGCCGGCCGCGTGACGGCGCCATCGCCACACCGCGTCCTCACCCAGCTCCGTGATGCGTGATGGACTCTTTGCTCTCGCTGCAGCGCTTGGGCGCCGGCGAGCGGTTCTTGCGGAGGATGAGCACCGGGGAGCGGCTGGGTTCCCGCTTCCAGCGGTCCCTCTGGCTGAAGCCCCCGCCGTACGCCCCGCGGCGCTGCCCCCGGGACCCTGACCGCGACCGGGACCTCCTGGAACGCCGGGCAGGGGGACCTGGCCATGGGGGTGCACGGGGAGACACCGTTAAGGTCAGCGTGGGAAGGATTCACTCAGCAATGCGCAGGAATCGGCTTAAACTACCCCCCCCGTGCCTTGCCTCTCAAAGGTCTGCGACAGCGACGGGTTCTGTTGGATTGTAGGTTCAGTACTGAATGAGTGAACTGTACTCCGTTCTGCAACAAGGTCTGAGCAAACCAGGTCCCGACTAGTCTCACAAATCAGAGTTTCGATCAACATCTGAAGTCTAGTGTCGGGCGAGCTCAACTTTTGCTTCAAATTGGCTTCAACCAGTCTTGGTCCTGCTGGGGTCACGGATCTGCAGGTGTGCGTTAGTCTGGACTGGTGATGGTCTGGGGATTATGTTGTGACAACAAGGCAGAAACACTGACGTGAAACTACAACACCCACGCTTCAGAAGGGGCTAACGGGACCTGTCGGCATACGTGGCGACACAAAGGCGTCTGTGCACCATGTAGTAAGGTGGTGGTGCTGCCACAGCTGATCCTATCGGATGTCTGTTTAAAAGACATGCGGCCATCGCTGTACGAATACACTTGTTAAAATCATC
Source organism: Urophycis tenuis (assembly GCA_036785325.1). Classification (NCBI taxonomy): domain Eukaryota; kingdom Metazoa; phylum Chordata; class Actinopteri; order Gadiformes; family Phycidae; genus Urophycis; species Urophycis tenuis. Next base: position 7,081 of record JAXIVH010000167.1, read on the forward strand.
TTCTGGCGATAACCTCCACCTTGCCACTCTCAAACGGGTTTCGCTACGAGTCCAGACAAATGTCCCCGTAACTTAAAAGGAAACCCTGCATAACTCCTACCACCATCACCACCCCCCCCGAGACGTTCAGCTATAGCATTGGTCCTTGGTATAAATAGGTCCTGAAATGAAGAGCAAACTGTACTTCATAGAGGACTGACAAAACCAGGTCCTAACTAGAGCCGATAGCACTATGACCACCAAAAGACAAAAGACAAAACACCTTGACTTTGATGTCTTCCGGGACCTGGACCTGGACCTCTTTCTCCTGGAGGTGGACCTCTTCCTCCTGGACCTGGACCTCTTCCTCCTGGAGCTGGACCTCTTCCTACCGGAGCAGCTCCCTGACCTCGAGGTCCTCCGGTGGCCCCGGGAGTTTGACCTGGACCTCTGCCTGCCGCTCTTCTTCCACGATGACGACGACGATGATGACACCTTGGCCTCCTTCTTCTTCTGCGGCGACTTGGACGTCGTCCTCTGCTTCTTCGTGGAGGACTTGGAATCGTTGCCGTCGGTGCAGGACGCGACAGGGGTCGGCTCCTTGGAGAGACGGGGGGGTCTCCGCATTGAAGCCCGGGTCAGTGGCGCCGGGAGAAACTGTGGTGGGCTTTGGGTCACAGGGACCGGGCAGTGGTACCAGATTGTCTGGTTATACACAAAAAAAAAAAGGCACACTTCATCGTTATACATAGGACGCACGTGGTAATCATTGCAATGGGGATTATACATCGCAATGAAAAATAGAGACACAGACAAAGAGGAAGTTAGTTAGTCAGAGAGAGAGAGAGAGAGAGAGAGAGAGAGAGAGAGAGAGAGAGAGAGAGAGAGAGAGAGAGAGAGAGAGAGAGAGAGAGAGAGAGAGAGAGAGAGAGAGAGAGAGAGAGAGAGAGAGAGAGAGAGAGAGAGACAGAGAGAGAGAGAGAGAGAGAGAGAGAGAGAGAGAGAGGATCCATCATCAGCTCTTGCCTTCTTGAAGAGCAGAGGCCTCCCCCGTGTCCTCCTCTCTCTTCTGGGCCGCTGTGTCCGCCCCTCGGTATGCACTCTGGGGCTCGGCGTGTGGCCGGTCCTCCCCGGCCGCGCTGCAGCCCTCCTCACCGGGGCAGGGGGACGCGTCGCTCCCGGCCAGCCCGTCAGCCGGCCCGTCGGCCGAGCGGGTCGACCCGTCCTTCTGTGTTGAACTGCGAGCCGACGGGACACAAAAAAACACTCAAATCTCGAATCCAAACAAAAGCGCAAAGCGTGTGTTCAGGAACGGAATTGGAGATCGATGCGAGGCGCAGTCCTACCTTGTAGCCACAAAAAGGATTGCAGTTTTTTTTGCAACGCTGCCTATAATGCAAATTTTCTTAAAACATCTCTACGAGGAACATCTACCCGAATTTTTCTCCATGAAGGGTTGAACACAACGTTCTTGAAATCGATTTCCCCCATAGGGCCGACTTCTTCACAGCCCCCCATTAGCAGCCAATGACCTGCTTTGTCCACGTGTGTACCGCCGTACACCTTAAAACTGAAACACCCGTTGCAGACGTCTCAGGACGCACCTCAGACCCCCCGGCCGCTTTACCTCACGGAGGCCATGACCTCCAAAGGCGGAAGAGGTTTCCATGACCCCAAAGCCTTCACGGCCACGGCTGCTGGAGGCGTGGAGTCGGAGGAGGGCATGAGGGGGTTCCCCTGGGTGCGGGCTGCGGGGTCCACGACGGGGTCCGGGACCGGGGGTTCGATGCCGGGAAGGTCCGGGGAGGGCTGCGGCTGCTTTGCCGGTCCGGCCCCCCTCGCCTCCGATCCAGACCGGGTCCCAGGGGACTGGCGTGTCCGGGGCGATCGGGACTTTGTTTTCCTGGACCGCCGGCCTAACGGAGACCTTAAAATAAATGTAACTTCATTTATATATATATATATATATTAAAAAAAAAAAATCAATGTAAATGAAATTACATTTGCAGTCAAATGACGTATTCGGAGCTGAGGTGATGTCAGAAAGTACATTCTGGAAGCCCCCCCCCCTCCCATCAGATTTCTCCGCATTTCAATGAACATCCGTCAAAATGAATAAGCATTTTGAAACAAACATCTCCAATTAAGCAGCAAACTGCGAGTCCTCACCTGGCCCTGGAGGTGGACCTGGTTCTGCGGCGCCTGGACCTAGAGGTGGACCTGGTTCTGCGGTGCCTGGACCTGGAGGTGGACCTGGTTCTGCGGCGCCTGGACCTGGAGCGCGTGCGCGACCCGGACCTCCGGCCACGCGGTCGTGAGCGGGAGCGAGAGCGGCGCGCTCTACGCGGCGAGTGGGACCGAGAGCGGGAGCGGGACACGTGGCTCCTCCCACCCCCTCTCTCGGCGTCGGCTCCTCCCCCTTTAGAGCTGTCCTGTGTGCACGACAAAGACGAGCAGGTGAATGAACCCGTGTGGGCCTCGACAGCCTTGACGTGCGCCGCCTAAGCCCCGCCCCGTGCAGCCAGAGCAGAAACAGAAACAGAAACAGAAAGTGAAAGTGGACGCGTACACTTTGCTTTACACTTTTACACGGACGCGTACACTTTGCAGTGCGCAGAAATATTCCCGGTAGCGTGTGACACAAATGATGTGCATATTTGGCCGGCAGCCAACGCGGTGGCTGACAATTTAACGGCTTCCGTTCAACCGCGGACTCTGCATGATAACGGCCACACGGGGGGGGGGGGGAAATGAACGGGACCTGGACCCGTACTGGAACATAAGGTGGAATCGTAGTTTCACAGTTGCTTTTCATTTCTCCTCACCTGTTTGGGGATGATGTCCGGAAGGTCTTCCTGCTGGCGCGCTGCAGAGGATCCGGGCCCGCGGCCGTCCGACTCTGACTCTGACTCTGACGAGCTGCGGCCATCTTCCCTTCTCCTCTTCTTTTTCTTCTTCTTCTTCCCCATCAAGTGCTGCTTGTGCCGACCGGCCTTCCGGTTGCCATCTTGGTGACGTGAATGTGAAAGGGAGCAGTGTTGTTATTAGTAATAGTGACTCATGAGATTCATGATTCATGCCGCTGGATCACGCACCAGCAGACAACTTGAGAGCGGGCAAACGGGACTTTCTAGATATGACGGCATGCAATGCCAAATACTGTTCTATATGGAGTGATTCTGACCCTGATCCCATGTTTGCACATGTAACACGAAGCAGAGGACCAAACAAGGCTACCGAGGGAGAGAAGGTACAGCTTACCTCCATCACCTGTCTCCTCTGCAGGGGTTCTGCTGCGGAGCAGAGAGAGAGTTACAGACAAAGAGTATATCCTATCAGCCTCTCCAAGCATGCAGCCGACACCTCTATGACACCATTCACAATGAAGGGTATTGTCCAAAGAACATTCAAAATCCAACATCTTATACTGATATCTATGGCGGAAGCTGTAACAAACAAACAAGCCAAAAGCCTTACACCCTCACCTAGACCTATGCTTCGCCTCTCCTTCTGACTCAACCCCAGACTCAGAGCTGCTCTCTTTCTCATCTCTGTCTCGTTTCTTCTTCCTTTTCTTGCTCTTCTTGCTCTTGTGCTTCTTGTGCTTCTTGTGTTTTGTTTTGAGTGCCACTCCCTGGCCATCCTCTTCCTTGTGGTCCCTCTCTGGTCCTGCTGCCCTGGCGGTGACATCGGTGTCTGAGGCCAAGGCGAGCCTGGGACTGAAACAGAACAGAAGAGGTAGGAAGGAGTGTTCCCAAGGTGCAGGAAATATTTTGGAGAAGTTGAGTATCACACAGGTGGGCTTCTGCCACCTGTATTTTTGCATAATGTGTATAATGTCATAATGTCTACAGCAGACTGTGCTACAGACATGAATTCATATTCACACTAAAACATATTATAAACACTAAAGCATATTAAGTAGCTGGGTTGAAGGTTCAAAATGATTGTCAGCAACTGAAGGATGCCAGTTTTTACAACATCAATGGTGACGTCTTTAACTTGTCTATTTATATAGCTGAAAACATTCCAACTGAAAAAAGCGGATTAAAGTCATAAGTGTTTAGAAGCTATTGCACGTGCAATTGTATTTAAACAGCCACAAATTACATGAACACAAATGAGAATCACGGAGAGGAAAGACCACAATGCATATATATGTGTAGTGGTATTTGTAATACTGCCTGTATGATAACACGAAACGCCGCTCAGCGCAACTAACAGCAACACATTTAAAAAAAAAAATGTAAGTGTTCACGGAAGATTCCGTTGCGGTACCAGCCAGGATTTCCAGCGATCGAGGACTGATAAAATGTATAAAGCTGAGATTAAATAAACACATGGAGAATACATAATATAGTACATCGTGAGTACAATTACCCATTGTCTTCTTGTTGGTCCTCAATTTCTCTTATTTTATTCAAAATAAAGTCTTGGAAAATCTGCTCTATGTTCGCTGCCATGTTTGAGCGTCTGTGATTAAGAATCCGGGTTGTTCCTGTTCGCATGCAACAAGGTTCCGCACAAGGACGGAGGAGGGAGCACCCGCGACGTTGTTATCCTTTTATTTTGTGAATTTCAAATGTTAGGAATACATTTTATTCAAATACTATTTTGTGTAACTTTCCTTCCGTTCCTTCCAGATGCAGTCGGTGCGCTGAAGACGTTGGCAGATGGTGGCAGTTGGTGTCCAGAGTAGTCACATATTGGCACGTTTACATGCATGCATATTGCAAAATGGAAAAACAGGGGGTCTTTAGTTTTCAGCCCAACTCTGATGGACAGAGAAACGTTCCTATTTTATATTCTAGTGGGAATATATAGATTATTGAGGGAAACAGAGCACACCCTCTATAATTAACCTAGTTGTTGGATGGTTATTCATTATTTTAGCTCTGAACAGCATTGTATGGCCAAATTAAACTGCCTGAAGACCAACGTCCGTCTTGACATTTTGCATTAAATCAAGGTACCTTCTTATGATATCACCAATATGCTTCTGCATCATACTCCGCCATAGCACCAATATTTGCTACCTGTTTAGGAAACATCTATAAGAACAGTAGATGGTTCACAGGTGCTGACCATCACATCTAATTTCTGAGTCACGGTCTCTGATGGAGAAACTGAAGTATCAAAACTCTAAAGCTTCCATACATTTACATGCATCAACTCGAGGGAGCCGTCTCTATTGGTCCACCCATCCCTAGTCTCACAGTGCTGTAGCAGCTGCTCTGGACTAGGTGTGACCATAGGGTGTGACATTGCAGACACACAAACTTAGAGTCCTATAGAGAGAGCTTATGTAGAGTCCTCTATAGGACTCTACACAAACTAAGCCTTTGACCAATCAGAACTGAGTGGGGCGGCGCTTATAGAAACAGGAGCTAAAACCAAGCATTTCTTACAAAAGATCAAGGTGGTTCTGTAGCAATGAATAGAGTAAGATGTATTTTTACTATGAAAGCAGGTACACCTATTCAAGTAGCACCCCCAAATGAAATCATTAACCACAAAAATGGTATAATTTGATCCCATTAAAGCCTAGTTTATACTTCTGCGTAATGTGCCGTACGTAGGGTACGGAGAGCTCTCTCCGTCGACGGACGGAGAGCCTCTCCGTCGTCTCCGTCGGCCCGAAATATTTTTTAAGTATCCGTCACTCCGTCAACGCACAACGGAGACCGCAAGGGCTGCGATTGGTCCTCTAAACACGTCATTTACACATGAATGACTCACAATGAATCACATTCTATCGCTATCGACTTCTACCACAATGTAAACACTGGCAGCGCCATTTATGTATACGCTTTATACGCTATATATACGATATTGTAGTGCCGAGAGACGGGAGTCGGAGGCGGAGTATCCAGAACGGAACTTTATTTTATGCTAACAAGATAAACAGGCATGAAGCCGAACCAAACAACATCACGCTCTGAACTACAAGGAGGAGTCCGCTCGCCTAAAGGGTCCGTGTGTAAAACACACCCCCGCCCCATAGTTCCGTGGGTGAATTATGTCAACCACCACACAAGCCCCCCCAGAATTCACCCATAGTCAAAGTCCTCACGACGATGGGGGGCAACGACTCGACCCCTGCGCGTGCGGGCGATCGGGGCCGAGGAGGAGGAGGGGGAGCAGCAGGTACGGCGGTGTCGTCCACCATCCCGGAGGTCGAGGGGGTCAACGAGGCCGAGGGCGCTTCAACAGGTGGCGAGGGGCGGGACACAGGAGGCCGGCCCCGTCGTGGAGGCTGAGCCACCTCTGTCGATCCGGAAACATCCCTGTGAGCAGGTTTAACCCTATCAACAGAAACAGTCTCAGGCTTACCCCCAATGTCCACCACTATGCTCTTGTCGCCGTGGCGTACAACCCTGAACGGACCATCATAGGGGGGGCGAAGGGGGCCGCGGTGAGCGTCATGTCGAATGAACACAAAGTCCGCCGAGCGTAGGTCAAGAGGAACCCGGAACTCGTGGGCGCCGTGTTGCGACGTAGGGATGGGTACAAACGCCTCGGCCGCCTCCCGCAGGGAGGAACGCTGCCTGGATGCCGACCAGGGAACCGAGGCGTCCGGAATGAAATCCCCAGGCACCCGCAGCGTCTGACCGTAGACTAGCTCCGCCGAGGAGGACTGCAAGTCCTTCTTAGGGGCGCATCTAAGGCCGAGCATCACCCATGGAAGCCTATCCACCCAGTCGTCGTCCCTCAAGCTGGCACGTAGGGCTGCCTTCATGGACCGGTGGAAGCGTTCGCACAACCCGTTGGCCTGGGGGTGATAAGCGGTAGTGCGGTGCAGCTTGACCCCCAACCCCTCAGCCACCGCATTCCACAGCTCGGAAGTAAACTGAGGGCCACGGTCTGAGGAGAGGTCGGAAGCGGTCCCAAAGCGCGCAACCCACGTTCCGACGAAGGCGCGGGCTACGTCTGCAGCCGCGGTCGAGGAGAGTGGCACAGCTTCCGGCCATGCGGACGTAATCCAGGCCCAGATGTACAGCTCCGATGACCGCCCTGGAGAGGCAGTCAGCGACCACATTGGACTTGCCGGAGACATGCCGGATGTCGGTGGTGTACTCGGAGACGTACGCCAGCTGGCGCTGCTGGCGCTGCTGGCGCTGCTGGCGGGCGGACCACGGTTCAGCCACCTTGGACATACAGAACGTCAGCGGCTTGTGGTCGACAAAAGCCGCAAACTCACGGCCTTCCAGGAGGAACCGGAAGTGACGGATCGCCAGCCAGAGGCCAAGAAGCTCCCTGTCGAAAGTGCTGTACTTGCGCTCCCTGGGGGTCAACTGCCGACTGAAAAAGGCAAGCGGTTGCCAGGCCCCATTGACCCATTGCTCGTGCACTGCGCCGACGGCGTAGTCAGACGCGTCGGTGGTGATGGAGATGGGAGCCGTGTGCGACGGATGGGCCAACATGGCGGCCAGGCACAGAGCGGTCTTCGTGGCCACGAACGCGGACTCTCTCTCAGCCGTCCAATCGACAGCCTGGCCAGGGGACTTGTCCTTAAGGGCCTCGTACAGCGGGCGCATGATGTGGGCTGCCCGGTGGATGAACCGGTGGTAAAAGGTCACCATCCCCAGGAACTCACGGAGCGCTCGGGCTGTGTGTGGGCGGGGAAAAGCAGAAACCGCCTCCACCTTCGAGGCAAGAGGGGCGGCCCCGTCCTTATCAATGAGATGCCCAAGGAAACGGATGGAGGACAACCCAAACAGGCACTTCGCCGGGTTTATAATCAGGCCGTGCTGGTCGAGCCTCGTGAAAAGGTCCCGGAGATGCGCCCGGTGCTCCTCTTCAAAGGAGCTGGCGACCAGGATGTCGTCCAAGTACACAAAAACGAAAGGCATCTCCCTGAGCACCGAATCCATCAACCGTTGGAAGGTCTGAGCGGCATTCCTCAGACCGAAAGGCATTCGCAGGAACTCGAACAACCCGAACGGTGTGATCACTCGGGCCGTGGTGGATCTCCCCAGCGCCGCCACGACATGGAAGTAGCGTGCGTCGTCATCGGTGACATCACGAATGGCGAACTGCGCCTCCGTCTGCACGAACCATGCCGCTGGCGAAAACTCCCAAAACTCTGGCAACTTGACAAAAGCGGCGTTGTTGGCCAAGTTCGTTTCGGTCCCTAAGACTTCAGCGGGACTTACGTCGGGGTCACCAGTGTAGTGCCGAGAGACGGGAGTCGGAGGCGGATTATCCAGAACGGAACTTTATTTTACGCTAACAAGATAAACAGGCATAAAGCCGAACCAAACAACATCACGCTCTGAACTACAAGGAGGAGTCCGCTCGCCTAAAGGGTCCGTGTGTAAAACACACCCCCGCCCCATAGTTCCGTGGGTGAATTATGTCAACCACCACAATATACGCTTTACTATATGGACGCATAAAGCTCCAAAATGCAAGCCGACCTACTTGAACTTGTGAAACTTAAAAGAGACGGTGGCAAAATGCAAGTTTGTGTACGGTTTTTACTTTTAAAAGCATTCCATTTATAATGTATCCCCTTTTCTATTTTATTTATTAATTAATTGATCCCCTCTTAACTATTTTTCCCTTTTGTACTTATTTACTTGCATGAATGTCATGGCCAGTCTTGCGTAACGACCCCTACTGGTCAAGCGGGAAATTGCATTGCGTATCCGTCACCACGACGGAGATCTATGAGGGCTCGAGGGGTGTCCGTAGTTACGGAGTCGGATTACGGATTACGCAGTCGGAGAAGTATAAACTAGGCTTTAGACTGCTATGATAACTCCTCTACTCTACTGGCCTTGGCCCTGAAGCACTCAGCAGCCGGTGCTTGGCTACTCTTCCTTTACTTTCTAAAAGTACTGGAAATGAATGTGGCTAGCCAAATGATCACCTGATGACAAACAGCTTATTTTACTTTCGATTCCATTTAAACCGCAATGGAATTAGCGCCCAATCTTGCCTGACTGCAATTAAAACGTGGATTTCCAGAACGACGTTCTGCTCAACACAGGGAAAATTGACAATCATCGTCATGAAGCCAACGAACGGAATTTGAAGATGTCCCACGAGCTCTGCTGTCCCCGGTCAATCATGCTTTCTTTTGACAAACGCGTAGAAAGTATTACCAGAACAGCATCCTCATCCACGCATTCACATCGTCTAGACTAGGTTACTGCAACGGGCTGTTCCCGGGGTTACCAAAGTCCACTATGAAAAGCCTCTGGCTGGGGAAGAACACCACTGCTAAACTCCAACCAGAACCAGAAGATATGACCACGCCTCAAGCCATAACGCTCTCTCTGTTTTAGTGTGTAGCTGTGATCATAACGGGACACCCCAACGGCTACTAGCTTGCACACTGGCCAGAACCCCATCACCATGAATAGTATTTCCACAATGCATTTTAAATGTTTTATTGTTATACTGCTACATGTCAATAATGGCACCCATTACACTCCTCCCTAGGCCTGGTAGGATGGATCCCTTATCTGAACTCCTTTACAAGGTTTCCTGCTTTTCCTTCCATTTGAGGGGTTAGGGGGTGTCATGAATATATGGCCTGTAAAGCTCTCATAGTCTAAAACTGATTAAGAGGCTATATAAATAAAAATGTACTTTACTAACAGACCAACAGAAGGGAGGGAGCTAGAGTAGTAAAAGGGTCCGGCTTCAACATGACATAATACATGAACAGCCAGCCTAGTTAACGACAACATTTTTACCTTCTTTAACCAAGTTTTCAGTTATCTGGTCCAGATTGCTTGCAAGGGCTTTTCACTCCCTATAGTTGGAGTAGTTTTATCTACTCCAATATACTGTATATTACCCTCAATTCAGAAGTCACAAGTCACTTTGGATAATAAGAAGTCTGCTAAATAGGGGAATAACATTACAAATAAATGAAAGGTGAAAACCTATAGGCCTAATATTATATATATATATATATATATATATATATATATATATATATATATATATATATATATATATATATATATATATATATATAGATTCAAGTTGTTTATTATCAAATGAATACAATGAAATGTACGATGAATTGAACGAGCCCCGTTCTAACATGGAAGGAAAAGCAAAGAAGAAGTAAAATAAAATACAAAACAATACAGTAAAATAAGGACAACATTAAGTAAGAGAAGCAATGGAGAATGACAAGGTTCAAGTTGTGTGTGTGTGTGTGTGTGTGTATTTGTGTGTGTGTGTTTGTGCGCGTGCGTGAGTGTGTGTGTATTGTGTATGGGGCGGGGGGGTGCCTACCATCAGTTTTGTTTTCCGTTTCACGATGCGTGTGTGTGTGGTGGGGTGGGGAGGTGGGGGGGGTGCCTACCATCAGTTTCGTTTTCCGTCTCACGGAGTGTGTGTGTGTGTGTGTGTTTGTGCGCGTGCGTGAGTGTGTGTGTATTGTGTATGGGGGGGGGGGGGTGTCTACCATCTACCA
>JAXIVH010000167.1:22500-110000 GCA_036785325.1 Urophycis tenuis
CGTGTAACGTCAGAGGTCCAACTCTGTGTCGTGTAGCCATGTCAGCATCTCGGGTCCTAGGTCGAAGAGGCTGGCTTCCGAAGGTGGTCTGTATAAGGGGCAGGTGTTGATTATGTGGTCGGCAGTCTGCTCTGGGTTGCCACACTCCTCCTATGGAGACGACCTACCACGCCATATGTTGTTCCCCACGCGGACAGACTGGGTTCTGTCAGTAAGAAAGTCCAGCAACCAGTTACACAGGGGGGTATTGAGTCCCAGGGGCTCCAATTTGCATACCAAGTCCTGGGGGATGATCGTATTGAATGCTGAGCTGAAATCCAGGAACAGCATCCGTACGTGGGTGTTCTTCTCCTCCAGGTGCTCCAGGCTCAGATGGAGAGCAGAGGAGATGACATCCTCAGTGGAGCGGTTGGGCCGGTATGCAAACTGGGCCGGGTCTAATGATGGGGGGAGTAAGGAGATTATATGGTCCTTGACAATCCTCTCGAAGCACTTCATGATGGTGGATGCGAGTGTGACGGGGCGAAAGTCATTAAGGCCTGTGATGGTAGATGTCTTGGGCACTGGAATTATTGGGCTGACTTGAAGCATGGGGGGACGACAGCCTGGTTCAGTGAGATGTTAAAGATGTCTGTGAGCACGTGGGCCAGCTGGTCTGCACATTCCTTGATCAGCCGTCCTGGAATATTGTCAGGGCCTGCAGCTTTCCGTGCGTTGACCTTCCTCAGTGCTCTCCGCACATCAGTGGTTTCGAGCTGGAGTGTCTGTTCATCAGGATGGGGGGTGGCTTTTCTTGCAGAGTTGTTGTTCAGTGCTTGAAACCTTCCGAAGAAGTTATTGAGCTCGTTTAGGAAGCTGATGTCATCCTGGCGGGGTGTGGGTGTGACTTTGTAGTCAGAGACAGTCTGGATGCCCTGCCACAGTCGTCTGGTGTTGCTGGGGTCCTGGAAGAAGCCTTGGATCTTCTGACTATGGGCTCGCTTTGCTACCCTGATGGCACGGTTCAGGTTGGCCCTCGCTGATCTGAGTGGCCTGATCTAATGGTTAACAAGCAAAAAAAAAGGGTTTAGTTGAAAATACAATCAGATGCAGGTATATCCAGTTTTATCTCTTAGTTGTGGTGTACAGCATTGGTGGCTTGGTTTGAACCCAAACCCTGCAGGAACCCCCCTGTGAAAATGGTACAGTCCAGCAATGTTTTACTACAGAGGTTTTATAAAACTGGAAGATCATCAATCAACAATCATTTGAGTATTGTTCAGTTCCATTGTATTTGTTTAAGCATGGTAGCACTCTCCAAGGTGTTTAATATTTTCATCTATTGTATAAATCTCTATAACGGCAGAGCATTACGAAGTTACAATAAACTACTCAAGGAGACATTTCAGTGATGTCTATCCAGCTAAAGTTCAAATGGCAAATTAAATAATTCATGAGTTGTGTTTGTGTCCAGGTCTCCAGTCTACCATGAATGAGGGAGAAGAGGCGGGTCCTTCCTCCACTCTGTCCAGGGAACATGGCCACCAGAGCAAAGCTAAGAGGTAAGATGATTTCTAACTGTTTGTGACTGTTCTCAGACACTAACAGGCTGTTCCATCTCAGAGCTCAACACTGGAATTAAAGCAAAAGAACAAAATACAGCATCTAGCAAAGATCCACGAATCCTGTTTCTTGTTTTTCTAGAAGAGTCCAGCAGCAGAGACCAGAATCCCCTGGGCCCAGCAGTGTCTCCCAGGAGAGTGACTGCCCTACAGCTGGACCTGTTGAGTTAAATAAAATACAACACCAACCTTCTAAGAAAAGGTGAGGATTTAAAAAATATATAAAATGAAACTACATCGACAAATCTTACTTTGTATTGAGATGGTGTTTGTTTTTCTAGAAGAGTCAAGCAGGAGAGAGCAGATGCCCCTATACCCAGCTGTGTCTCTGTGTCAGATGCTACCAGTGCGCAGTCTTTACTACAGCATCAAACAGAGCTGATCAAGGTTTGTAAATGTCTAATATGACTTTGCAATTTAGCTCTATGTGACCATTATAAATCATTCTGAAATGCTTGTTGCAATCAGAGTGTCTCAGGGGGCGAAGGAGAGGAACAGTTGAGTGCCGCGTAACATCGATCGGAAAGGAGAACAAGAACCGATAAAGGAGAACAAGAAACAATGAGTGATAAGTTTCCTTGATAGATTAATATATAGTAAAAACAACTAGTAAAAATATATTTCATAGTTAAGAGTGGGTTTGTATGGAGTTCTGTCTGGCCAGTGTTTGATTTTGATGCTTCGTCTGACAGCGTTAAGTTCTTGGATGCATGGCGTAATTCCATGGCGTGTGAAACATCTCATGTATGGCATCGCTCTCGTTATATACAAAGACAAGAAAATTATCACATCACATCACATCACATCACAGAGAGCCGTTTTCTGTTCTGGGCTACCATAAAAACATGGCAGTGCAACTGTGGACCCGCACTGTATGTAGGTCATAATCATTCTAAGGTAACGAAAACACAATGATTCATATGTTCATGTCATTAAGTAATTAAAATATACTTATAATATACTTAAAATATACTTCACTGGTGACACAGTCAGAAGGGAATTTCGGATTCAGGCTTTCGGTGACTTTAACAAGAAAGAATCCATCTCAATTTACTGATGGTGATATTTAATTGACTTACCGTTTTGCAAAATATGGTAAGTCAATAAAAAAATTGTGGGTAGCACTCTTGCAAAAAAATGTCATCTGTTCCTTCCTAAAGAACCCAGTAGTAGCAGAGATGTTACTAAAGTGAGCTTACATTTGCACAATGTACGCAAAACGTGCATTTATACGTAAAGTGTTTGTGGCTCGAAAAGCTTGGCCTTGATTTCAACATGACCTGCTTATGGATCATTATGGAGCTAGTATTTCTCTGTGTGTAGGGGGTTGAAATCTACACAAGGCAGGAAAATAACCAGCATTCTTATACATTGGACATTTGAGGTTGCATGCATCATACAAATGTAAGCTCACTGTAATAACGTCCCTGCTACTAACGGGTTCTTTAGGAAGGAACAGACGTGTGTCGGGACAGAAAAGACATTTATTGGATGTGATCATTGACTTGAGTGCTGGAGCTGTGGTTCTACTGTTTTGTCGTTCACACAACAAACAGACTCGGAATTTAACAAAACACATAATCATGGTGGTGCTGGACATCTCTGACATGAACCCTGTCACACTGTTGGGGAGAGCAGACATGATAGTCAGTTACTCATAAAGCTCACCACCCAGTGCTGCCCCGCCCCCTTATTTGCAGCCAACACCAAGCCACGCCCCTTGCTTCATCCCTTCCTATATGCTAATAAAAAAATACAAAACAATGGTTCTGATGTCCTTGGTTAGTTAAAAGTTCTGTTTGTTCTGTTCCAGAGGGCTGAGGAGGACGCACATGTTTTTCTAGACAAGGAGCTGAAGAAACTCTGGAGGGTTCTCTTCCTACATTACCCACAATGCTCAGAGAGTCAGAGGGAGGAGGAGGTGGTGGCTGGTGAGAAAGAGGAGCCGCTGAGGCGTGCCATAAAGGGAGTGTTAGACATCACAAGGCTCTGCCTAGTGGAGATGAACCAGGAGGAACTGTCCGACACACTGTGGAGAGGTAAGAGACTCGTTGTTTAAAACAAAGAAGATACTTTATCACAGAAAGATGTTTATTGCCAAGTAGGTTTGCACCAGGAATTTGACTTTGGTGGCTGGTGTATGACAATAAACAATGGACTTGTTGATAAGGCCAGCTCTTGCGGAGAAGAAACTGTTCTTGTGGCATGAGATGTTGGTCCTGATGGACTGCAGCCTCCTGCCGGAGGGGAGTGTTTCACCCTCGACAAAAAGTTTTATCCGGGGAACCCTCCGGGGTGAGAGGGGTCGGCCACAATCTTTGCTGCCCGCCTCAGGGTCCTGGAGGTACACAGGGCCTGGAGGGCTGCAATCTGGGCGCATCTATTTTCTGGGCGAATTATATGCTGCAGTCTGCCCTTGTCCTTGTCAGTGGCAGCAGCGTGCCAGATGGTCAGTGTTGGGAAAGTTCACTTTCTGCATGAACTAGTTCAGTTCATAGTTCACACATTTTAAAATGAACTAGTTCAGTTCATAGTTCACACATTTTAAAATGAACTAGTTCAGTTCATAGTTCATAATTCAAAAAATTTAACTAAGTTCACAGTTCCAAAAAATGAACATAGTTATTTTTTTTCAATATGTTTTCAATATGTTTTTTCAATATCATTTTTCAAAATTATTGCCACAGCCCATATAGAACCACAGACAGCAATTATTTTATCAGTTTTAACACTGAAAATATGCATCAGATTTCATCTTCATATCCAATTTTGAATCCTTATCCAACCAGGGTTTACATTAGTATTGAGGGGACAGCCTTTCCCCTTTGTTGCTTTATCGCTTTGTTGCTGTCCATTCAGTCCACACTCGTAGCAGCTGTAGCTTTCACCCCTCCAGTGTATTCTCAAAAACATGAGGAAAAACTTGCTCGCTCTCTCTATCTCTCCCTTCCTCCATCCGCCCATCTATCTATCTATCTATCTATCTATCTATCTATCTATCTATCTATCTATCTATCTATCTATCTATCTATCTATCTATCTATCTATCTATCGATCCCCTATCATACTATCTGCCTGCTATCTATCTATGTGTGGCACCCTCACATTACCACCTCCATGCAATACCACTCTCAGCCACTACACATTTTGGCACTGTTTCACACTTCCACTGCAACTCAGCCCGCCATAGACTGGCAGACAGCGATCGAATGGTTGGGCACCCCTGGGCTACATATTAAGGCCTGTTTACGATGTGTTTTAGCCGGGTTTTCGCCTGGAAGGCTCTAGACAAATCTGGCACCCTATTGAATGAAGTTAAACTGAGAGAGTGTGCCGTTCACAGCCACCAGAATGAACGTCTTCACAGTAACATTCATCAGGCAGTAAAACAGTACGTTCAGATCACATTTGCCCAAAATATGAACAAGTTCATGAACTATCGTTCAATGAACGCATTCAGGCACAACACTGCAGATGGTGATGGAGAAGGTGAGATTTGACTCAATGATGGCAGTGTAGAAGTACACCATCATTGTCTTTGGCAGGTTGAACTTATTCAGCTTCCGAAGTTATTACATGCCCTGTCGTGCTCTTTTGACAAGGGAGCTCATGTTCAGCTCCCAGCTGTGGTCCTGGATAATGGAGCCCAGGAATCGGAAGGACTCCACAGCGTTGACTGGGGAGAAGGGGGCAGGTGGGGCTGTGTTCTTTCTAACATCCACAACCATCTCCACTGTCTTTAGAGCGTTGAGCTCCAGGTTGTTCTGACCACACCAGATCACCAGATGGTCAATCTCCCACCTGAAGGGAGACCCATCCCCGCCAGAGATGAGTCCAATGAGGGTGGTGTCATCCACAAACTTCAGGAGCTTGACAGACTGCTGACTGGAGGTGCAGCTGTTGGTATACAGGGAGGAGAGCAGAAGGGAAAGAACACAGCCTTGAGGGGAACCGGTGCTGATGGTCAGAGAGTCAGATGTGTTTCCCCAGCTTTCTTCCTGGACAGGAAGAAAGTCTGTGATCCACCTGCAGGCACGTGGAGCTGGGAAAGCTTGTCCTGCTGCATAGCCGGGACAATGGTATTGAAGGAAGAGCTGAAATCCACAAATAGGATCCTGGCGTAGGTTCCTGGGGAGTCCAGGTGCTGCGGGATGAAATGAAAGGCCATGTTGACGGTATCATCTACAGACCTGTTGGCCCTGTTGATATCCTCACAACAAGCTTACAGAGTTTTCATTTCTGTCTGTATGTGGGAATCAGGTGGACCATGACGTGGTCAGGGTGACCCAGTGCAATTTGTTAAATTCAGCATGCACTGTGCTTCTTGTGCGATGGCCCACGGTAGAATGTAAACACTGACCAGAATGATTGAAGCAAACTCACGGGCCGAGTAGAAGGGTTTACAGTTCATGAATAAAGATTCCAGATCAGGAGAACAGTAGTGTAGGATCACTGCACATCATTACACCAGCCACTGTTGGTGAAAAAACAAATACCTCCACCCTTTACTTTGCCGGAGAGCTCTGTGTCACCATCCACTCAGACAGAATGTATTCTGAAGAGTTGAAAGCCTGCTAGCTGCGGTGCTGAATCCAGTATCGATCCATACAGCCACGTCTCTGTGAAGCACAAAACTGAGGATGAAGAAAAGTCCCGCCAGTAGCTGAAGTTCATCCAGTCTGTTGCACAGTGAATGCACATTGAAAATAAATATTCCAGGTTGCGGTGTGCGATGTCCACGCCTGCGCAGACAAACATGCTGCGTGAACAACAGTGAGCGCTCCTTTGACCAGAATGTCCAATAATACCACGGATGGTGCGAGGAAAGTTGGAAATAATCCGCTGGAGTCAGGCATTTCTGAAAATATGTTAACTGAAATAAATAAGGTCATGGCGATTTATACATTTCCCCATGGAGTTATCTTTTTCTATTAGATGTGACAAAATTGATCCAGATATGTAGGATCATTGAGGGGGTATCTGGTTAAATGGTTTGATCCAGATATGTAGGGTTAATATGGTGGCGTCAGACTAAATATTTTGACCCAAATATGAATTAATATGAGTTATTTTAGGTCTATCTGGTAAAATTATGTTAAACAATATAATGTGGCTCAACAGCAAAATAACTGGATGGGATGCAACATTATCTTGTAATTTCAGCATAGCAAGTGCACTGATACACGCAAGCCATAAGAGACACCTAAGGTAGAACAAAAAATACTACTGTAGTGGCTAAAACTCAATGTTATAGTTGTGTCCCATTGACAGACTTTTGATTGTTCTCACCACTTTGGAGGAATGCTGGTGTCTTGTGTATCTGACTCAGGGTATCTGACAGGGTCCAAGAGACGTTGATCAAATAAAGTAGAGGATTTATGGGCTAACAAATGAAAAGCTAAAAGTATGAAAACTGTTAGTTCAATTGTATTGTTAAATGTCCATAGTTCGATTCAAGTCAGCGCGAGTTCAGGGTCACGCCAGCCATCATGTCCATTCACGTTTCCATTCACATTCACGTTCCCTGTCCCCGTCACCGTTACGGTCAATGATGTTATGCACAAGCACTGGAACCCCTCCTTCACCAGGTCTCAGTGTTGCAGTCCTTTATACTCCTGCCCCCTTGACCTGTAGAGGGCATACACACGCACATGCACATAATCTATTTTTTATAATTTATATTCTTAGTTATACCTATTCTTGATATTTATTTTGCATATGTGTATAGCTGTCCTGCACCAGGGATCGAGGGAAATGGCATTTCGGTTTTTGTGTATGTCCTGTACATTCATGAAAACTGACAATAAAGTTGTCTTGAATCTTGAACAAGACATTACATCATTCTAATTCAAAATGATAATTATTAGAAATAAAATATCTTATACTTGTAATGCTTCTATTGCATGTAAACTTAAACTGAAATATAAAATATGAACTAAAATATATATATGGCTCCTACGGCTACTATCATTACACCAATCATATTACATTTACATTTAGGGCATTTAGCAGATGCTTTTATCCAAAGCGACTTACAAAGACTACATTTGTCATGAGAGGTGAGACATTTCATTGCTGCTAATACAGTAAGAAAGTCACCAGAACGAGTTTCAAGCATTCAAGCACATTGATATCCTGGAAATATCCTGAAATAGTCCTGAAATAATAAATATGCAGACCTAGTCACAACCAATTTCTTCCAGCACATGTAATGAAGCCACTAAATGTCATTGTTGTTGAGTTGTTGAGACGATAATTTAACTGGAAATATTTACATGTCTCCACTAACTGTGTCTTCTGTCTTCTTCACTATCTGTGTCTTCTGTTGTTTTGTCATTTAGAATCTGTTGCTGTTGAGTGCCAACATAAAATCAAGTCTCATCTGATGGATAAGATCCAGGGTGTGTTTGAGGGAATCGCTAAAGCAGGACCGCCAACCGGTCTGGATAACTTCTACACAGAGCTCTACATCACAGAGAGAGGTAGAGGAGAGGTCAACAATGAACTCAGACTGATTGAAACCTCCAGGAAACTAGCCAAGGAGGAAACACAAATCAAATGTCAAGACATCTTCATACCCTTACCTGGACAAGACCATCCAATCAGAACAATAATGACAACTGGAGTGGCCGGCATTGGTAAAACTGTTTTAACACACAAGTTCGCTCTGGACTGGGCTGAAGGCAAAGCCAACCATGACATAGACTTCACATTTCTCCTTACTTTCAGAGAGCTGAATTCACTGAAAGGAAAAGAGTTTAGTTTGGTGAAACTTCTTCATCACTTCTTTATTGAGCTCAAAGAAGCAGGAATCTTTAGATATGACCAGTTCAAAGTTGTCTTCATCTTGGATGGCCTGGATGAGTGTCGACTTCCTCTGGACTTCCAGAACAACCAGATCTGGACTGATATCACAGAGCCGACCTCGGTGAACGTGCTGCTGACAAGCCTCATCAGGGGCTACCTGCTTCCCTCCGCTCGCATCTGGATAACCACACGCCCTGCAGCAGCCAATCTGATCCCTGCTGAGTGTATTGGCATGGCGACAGAGGTGAGAGGGTTCACCGACCTGCAGAAGGAGGAATACTTCAGGAAGAGATTCAGAGAGGAGACGCAGGCCAACACAATCATCTCGCACATCAAGAAATCACAAAGTTTCCACATCATGTGTAACCTCCCAGTCTTCTGTTTGATCAGTGCTACAGTTCTGGAGGACTTCTTCAAAACATCCCAGAGAGGAGAAGCACTACACGAGACCATGACTCAGATGTACTGCCAGTTCCTGAGGGTTCAGACATTACAGGGGAACAGGAAGTATCTTGGGAGAGCTCAAACAGATCCACACTGGACTTCAGAGAGCAAGAAGATAATTGTCTCTCTGGGTAAACTGGCTTTTAACCATCTGGAGAAAGGCAACCTGATCTTCTATGAGGCAGACCTGGCAAAGTGTGGCATCGATATCAGTGCAGCCTCAGTGTACTCAGGAGTGTTCACCCAGATCTTTAAAGAGGAGTGTGGGCTGTACCAGGACAAGGTGTTCTACTTTGTCCATAAGAGCATCATGGAGTTTCTTGCAGCCCTTTATGTCTTTCTGTCATTCAACAACACTAGTGTCTATCTGCTCACAGAAACAAAACCAACAAACAATTGGGAACATCCACTCTTATTCTTCAACCAGACTGCTGTGGACAAGGTCTTAGAGAGTGAGAATGGACACCTGGACTTGTTTCTTCGCTTCCTGCTGGGTCTCTCTCTGGAGTCCAATCAGATTATCCTAAAGGGTCTGCTGCATAAGACCCTCCAAAAGGGTTATGGAGACCCCATTAAAGAAACAGCCTCTTACATCCAGAAGAAGATGATGACTCTCTCTCCCGAGAGAAGCATCAATCTGTTCCACTGTCTAAATGAGCTGAAAGAAAATTCTCTCGTGAAGGAGATCCAACGGAATCTGAGATCAGAAAGTCTCCCCACAATATCTCTCTCCCCTGCTCAGTGGTCAGCTCTGGTCTTCATCTTACTGTCATCAGAAGAGCAGCTGGATGTGTTTGACCTGAAGAAATACTCTGCTTCAGAAGAGGGTCTTCAAAGGCTGCTACCAGTGCTTAAAGTCTTCAAAACATCTCTGTAGGTGCACTAATAACATGTATTACAATACATTCAACACAATATACATAATTCTAGAACATAAAAGTTAGAATATCACACAAAACATCCATGTAAGTGCAATTACAATATAAATTATAAACGCATTTTACAATACATTCATTACAATATACCTAATACTTGCATTTTTAGAGGTCAAGATTGTGAAAATAAATGCAAAAAATTTGTTTTGCCGTCAATGAGAAGTGTTTTACACACTCAGGGTTTCTCCCAAGAAAGTTGTGAGGCTCGTTGGCCCAGTGTTTTTTCGATGAGGGCCCAACATGGGCCAGCGGCTGAGTGATGGCTCAAAGGTAGGGCCCCTGATACAGAATCACAGATGGAATCCTGCAGGGTTTGCGCAAACGCAAAGCTCTACGCAATTTGAGTGACAGGCAAGATTCCCTTAAACAATCAGCCAAAATTGGTTCCCCTACACAATCAGGCAATAGATGACCTGTTTGGTTAGAAGTAAGGTCTAAACATCTAAATGATCTCACACAGAAGCAGGCATTGTTGACTAGAAACATATATTCTCACAGAGCACTGGTAGCTGACAGGCGGCCATACCAGTTCTATCAAATGAAACTCAAATGATAGCTCTCCCAAATTATACCTCTTAAATCTTACCTACATCTCATTTAAATTAGTAAAGCATTTTCTAATGCATTTGATTAAATTAAATTGAGTTTCTTTTTATTTTGTGTGAAGGTTGAATGGCTGTAATCTGTCAGAGAGATGCTGTGAAGCTCTGGCCTCAGTTCTCAGTTCCGAATCTTCTCATCTGAGAGAGCTGGACCTGAGTAACAATGATCTGCAAGATTCAGGAGTGAAGCTGCTCTCTGCTGGATTGGGGAGTCCACACTGTATACTGGAAACTCTCAGGTCAGTTTGACTGGATGTGCAAACACTTACACTACAAGGTTCTATATCAGAAGAACTGTGGCCAGTGGCAACTGCAGAACGTGACAGATGGGTGGGCCTGGATTAAGTCGGGTTGGGCATGAAACTAGGGTGTCCCGAAATCAAAGCAGTAAAGCACTAAAGGGACAGTGTTTCCCATACATAAACATAATTGATTCCGCTTTTTTTTCCCCCAGCGCGATTTGATAATAGCCTATAACTATCGTTCCGTTTATTCATCTCCGCGCAGCTGTCTGTCGTTCACACACACGCATGCTTGCACTGAGTGCCCCATGAGTCTTATCATTAACAACTAACTTTAAATAATTGATATTGCGCTGAATCATTTAAAATGCTTCTTGCTTTAAAATTGTCTCAACAGGTGACTCTGAAGAACAATAGATAGCATACAGGTATATTTAACATAGATCAGAAAGTGTGAGTTGCCGCCCGCTGCACAGACCGCGCTGACCGACAGTGGCGGTTTTAGGCACGGGCAGACCGGGCAGACCGGGCCTGGGGCGGCACGAGAACTTAAAATAAAAATAATCTGCGCCGCGAAGCGCTTCTCTATAATCTATCTATCATGTCACTATGTGTGGAATTGTCAAATTGTCGCCCCCTGCAGCTGCGGGGGGGGGGGGGGGGGGGGGGGGGAGACACGGGACTGCGACTGTTTTTTTTCCTGTTTTTTCGGGGGGGGGGCGGGCACTCGGAGGGAATCTCGCCAGGGGCGTAATTCAAAGAACCGCTACTGCTGACCGACTCCACTGAACACCATGACACTCCACAAAGTGATACCTCACACCACATCACACAACATGACACTCCACAAAGTGATACCTCACACCACATCACACACCGAACACCATGACACTCCACAAAGTGATACCTCACACCTCATCACACACCGAACACCATGACACTCCACAAAGTGATACCTCAAACCACATCACACACCGAACACCATGACACTCCACTCGATCCACAAAGTGATACCTTACACCAGTGGTTCTCAAATGGGGGTACTGGGGGTACGTGGAGGCACTCCAGGGGGTACGTGAGATTTTAAAATATACATATATTAAAAAAGTAGCATCCATGCAAAAATCCTTTAAAAATAATCATTTAATAAATATTTCAGGAAAATATAAGTTCATAAAATGAATTTTATATTTTAGTAGGCTATTCAATTTCATTATCCTAAAAACCCAGAGTCCCCCCATACCAGGATGGTTCGACCCAACCTGTCACATGCCAGCTGCCATCGCCTGTTAATTTAGTCAAAATTTAGTCATGGATTATTAACATTAAAATGTTCTAAATAGTTTTTTTTCCAAAAGTTTGAATTTTGTATGAGTTTATCAGTTCCAAAGTTCGATAAATTAGACACTGATGGCACAGTTCTCTGTTTTAAGTCTTTTTTTTCTCAACTAAAAATGCTTTGCGCTGGTTAGGGGGTACTTGGCTGAAAAATATTTCACAGGGGGTACATCACTGAAAAAAGGTTGAGAACCACTGCCTTACACCACATCACACATGAAACAAGTATTCACAAAATTTCACAAAATTTCATTCACAAAAAGGCAACATTGTAGCCTACAGCCTAGTTCGCGCCAGAATGTAATAGTGCTACATTGATGTTGCATTGACCAATGAAAACACACCACCACACGTAACTTTTTAAATAGTTATCAGGATTACTTATTATTTTGCTCTTTTTACCATGTTATACTAAGATAAAATACACCACATACAGTCGTAATATCCATGTTTTACTATACAGAGTGCTTTTTTTGTTTTGTTTTTCTTATTGGGCGGGCCAACTATCAATTATCACCCAAGTGCCAACTTCCAGGTATGAAGAAAGATGAAGAATTCATGTCTACACAAACCAGGGGAACAAGCCGACGACGAGCCCTTAAGCAGGATGATCAAGACGGGCCCGCCCCCCTATAGGCTACAACGTGTAATGACACAACGTCCACCAATAGCCCACCATAGGCCATGAGGTCATAAAGGCCTACAGTGTAGTAGAAATGAGACAACTCGCTAAAGTAAGCGCACCACAACAAATAAAAAAACGGTGATGCCGCACCATAAATAAGGAACAAACTCCCAACTGCACACCAAAGACACAATAAACTCAAAAGCAATACCTGATCATTAAAATACATAAAAAGATGCTGACTTACATCATAGGTGCATTTTCCAGGCTTTCCTCTGCGCAAAGTTGTCAATAAAATCCCTAATGTCCAGGTGACGTGCACAGACATTCTCAATCGACAGTATGGCAAGTCCAGAGAGACTGTCCCATTGAGCTCCTCAGGTAGCTTTTTATAAGTTTAAGTTTGGGAAATGAGCGCTCTGCAGATGCCACTGTCACTGGTATTGTCAGGAACAGCATGAGAACAGTGCAAACCTCCCCGAAACTCACAGTGGTGCATCGATTCTCAATGATGAGCATCTTCGTCAGCTCTTGCACTTGCATTGGTGAAATGCAGTCTTTCAAACATGCACAGAATGACAACAATTGAATGGGAAAATCAGCAGTTATGTCATCTTTTTAAAAATCTAGAAAGCCACTCTTATGTGGCTCTATCTCTATCTCTATCACTAACTAAAGTTCAACATGTAATGGCTGCCAACTGAGCTATGCACGCGCACGTTCACTACTATGTCCCAAAATCCCCAGTTGCAATGTAAAAAAAAAATCCCCAAAATACATCGTTGGGAGCTTCAAAAAATATTTAATGATCACTCAAATATGTTGTAAATATCAAGTCAAATATGTTTGTGTAATTTGGATGGATATGCTTCCAGGGACACCATGGACTAGATTCTGAGGAGTTCATATATGGCCTGATTGGCAGGACATTCAGAATTGTACCTCATATGGATGTGACGGAGTGGCTCGATTTTTGACTTATCGCTGGATGAAGGGCCCCGCGGGAAGATGAAATGATTGTTGTGGGTGGAGCCCTTCAAAGATTGACGGGCCCCTTGATTGGCTGAGGTCCGTAAGTGACTGGAGTAGCTGTTTACCAATAGTTATGCCACAGCAGAAGACATTTAAACCTTATTAACTGCAATCCCCTTGTTTGGCAATGTCCTACCAATCAACCTCTGAATATTTATCCTTTTAATTCATTAACTGTCATTCATGACATTCATCATTGGAAATGTTACACCTTGTTATTTAAGTGGATATTGTCACACAGGGGGTCTCAAACTTTTTTGTCAGCCACTCCTTTCACAATATTTTTTTCTTGGAGCCCAGCCTGTAAAATCACATGGCATAAAAGGTATATGATTAATAGGATAAGTAAGTAAGTAATGGGGCAGCTGCGGCCTACTGGTTAGGGCTTTGGATTTGTAACCGGAGGGTGAAGTGCGAACGGCTGAAGTGCCCTTGAGCAAGGCACCTAACCTCTCACTGCTACCCGAGCGCCGCTGTTGCAGGCAGCTCACTGCATCAGGTTTAAGTGTGTGCTTCACCTCACTGTGTGCCTCACCATCACTGTGTTCTGAGTGTTTCACTAATTCACGTTTGGGTTAAATGCAGACCAAATTTCCCTCACAGGATCAAATGAGTAATTCTTCTTCTTCTTCTAAGTAACACAGATTTGTGTCCGCTGTAGGTGGTGTGAATGTGGGGCTAGCCCCTCTCCCACAATGCAATGTGTATTGTTACAATACATACAATACATTAACACTGTGCATGCATAGTACATGGAAATATATGAATATTCATGCACAGTGTTAATATATTCAATGTAGATGAAATGCATTTAAGGAGTGTGCTCAACCGCCATCAGCCCTACTACAGCGTCATTCATATTTGCCCTGTTTAACTAAAGTTCAGCGTTGCGTCGCTTGGCATCACCTGTGTCTTGGCCAAAAAGTTGCACTTCAACACACTGATTACAGCCAATAGCCAACTAGCATGTATGTTCTCACCCTACCTGCAGATGGCATTATTCTGTATTTTTCTTTCAAAACTGGACACTGGAAATCCTTGGACTGCGCATATGTACAAACATGAATCAAAGCAGTGTTTCCCCACCATTTCAAACCTTTTTCGCTCAGACAGTTTCCTAATATAGCTACTTCTGATATAGAATGTGAAAATTATGAATAACAAAAAAAGACAATATAATTGTGCTTGCACTCTTGACAACGTCGTTTGCCGCTTCGTTCACTTCCATTTCTCTTTGCATGCATTGACGCAACATTGTCCGACGGCCGATTGTCAGCCGTGTGTGTCAGTGGCGTAAGTGCCCTAAATTAGGCTTATGCACCGCACTTCAGGCTTATGCAGCAAGTTATCGAACACGGTGCATTGCTCGGCTTTTAAATA
Source organism: Urophycis tenuis (assembly GCA_036785325.1). Lineage (NCBI taxonomy): Eukaryota > Metazoa > Chordata > Actinopteri > Gadiformes > Phycidae > Urophycis > Urophycis tenuis. Next base: position 37,507 of record JAXIVH010000167.1, read on the forward strand.
AACACCGTGATTTGGACTCCCAGGCTGGGAGTCCGGCTGCTGCTGCTGAAGTGCTTGCTGCATCCCGCAAGTTATCGAACACCGACGGTGCATTGCTTGGCTTTAAAATAAACACCGTGAGTCGTTAGGTGTTAACTTAAATTTGAGGCGTTACCTCCTTTGCACGATATCGCTTTATTGCACCTGTTGCATGTTGCAGAGTCGGAATCCTTGGATGTGAAATGTAGCCAAACCTTCGATCTTTCCTCTCACTGCTATCAGTTCTGATGATCTGATCAACAAGTGTGCAGCGTAGCGGCACTGACGTCACGCAGGTTGACGCCACCCGCAGCCCCATGTAACGAGACCGAATAACGAACGGACGAACCGAATAAGAACGCACATTTCGGTGCGTCATTTCGGTTCCTGACTTTTTTTTAACAAACTTTTTTTTAACAAAAAAAAGTCAGGAACCGAAATGATGCACCGAAATTTGCGTTCTTATTCGGTCTCGTTACAACCGTTTATTTCGGAACCGGTGCCCTACTGGAACTGAGTTTCGGTGCTCAACCCTACAGCTACCTCACTCCACCTAATGGCCAGCTCAGGAACCTCTACTGAGTACCCCCATAGTTCAAAGGGCCTTGTTCACCAGTAGATGGACATTTCTAAAAGTGTACTATTTTCTCAGTATTTTGGCCCCCAGTCCACGCCTAAATGGCATTACAAGTCACTGAAAAGTAATCTTTTGATAAACTCCTTCAAGGGTGGCGATTTTGTATTGTATTTGATTTGTGGAACTGGTGAAAAACCAGAAGCCTACAAACAAAGGCAGACTACCAGTGTGCTTATGTGGAGCTTGTGCTGTTACGTTCAATTACATGTTTACAAGTCAACCTAGAGTTACTTCCTCACTACCCATTCACATGTGTTGTTGCTCAGGAAGAAGCTCATCAATGCGGACACTCCTAATATTCCTCTGCAGTGTTCATCATCATCTATTGGCCTGGCATGCAAATTTTTGTGTTCTCTTGTGCACAGAAATACACACAGGATTTATTTGGAAATGAAGGGAGACGTTTTTGTTCATATAGGTGTGGACAAGGTCTTTTGGAACATCAGTGGGTCATGAAGTGGCTTTAGAGGCCTGAAGGAAGGGGTCACATTTTCTTGGTTGGATTAAAAAAAAAAAATCTATCTTATTCTGGCTGGTTTCTCCAAATTGCCTACTCTAGGTTTAAATTCTCAGAAAATATTTCAACATGATTACTAACATATATTCCTGTTTATTTTGTGTGAAGGCTGAACGGCTGTAATCTGAGATGCTTCAAAGCTCTGGCCTCAGTTCTCAGCTCTAACTCTTCGAGTCTGAGAGACCTGGACCTGAGTTCAAATGAACTGCAGGATTCAGGAGTGAAGGTGCTCTTTGCTGGACTGGGGAGTAAACTGGAAACTCTCAGGTCAGTTTTATCTCAACGTGACAACAGTTACACCAGTTGCAACAGGTTCCATATCAGAAGACCTTTAGCTGAGCACCTGTGGTGACCATATTCATGATAGTGGTATCATTGGAAATGTTACACCGGGTTGTTTTGGTGGACACACTACTTCCATTTGCTTGCAACTTTTCAATGTATTTATATATTCTTAAACACTATATATTTTTTCTCATAAAAGATTTCAACATGGTAACTTACATATTCCTGTTTATTTTGTTAAGGCTGAATGGCTGTCATCTGTCAGAGAGAAGCTGTGAAGTTCTGGCCTCAGTTCTCAGCTCCAAATCATCTAATCTGAGAGCACTGGACCTGTGTACCAATGATCTGCAGGATTCAGGAGTCAAGCTGCTCTCTGTTGGAATGGGGAGTCCACACTGTACACTGGAAACTCTCAGGTCAGTTTTACTGGTGCAAAGAGAAGAGAAGACATTTAATACCTTTTAACTACCACCCTCTTGTGTGAGAGAGTATTCTTAATTATATATATGTATATAGATATATTTAGTTATTTCTAAATATATCAGATTATAACCACTACCAGCGAGGACCCCATTCGTGGTACTGGTATCATTGGAAATGTTACACCTCAAATGCATTTATTATATTTAATTCAGTGTTTAAAAGAGGGCAAAATATATCAAATCCCAATAATGACAATCAGGTGATAGATCCTATATAAAATGTTTTTTCATATTCCTCTTCTGGTAAGCTGTCATTCAGAACAGTGTGCATGTTTTTTTTCTTTGCATGCTTGATTAGTGCTAGTGCTGTGTTGCAATCTCATTGAAGCCTTGCACCGTTTACACAATGTACGAACACAATTTACGAACACAACAAGCAGTGTACAAACAATGTACACAATGCACAAACCACCTTTCAGTTTTTAAGACCATTGGAGGCACCCGCCTAAGTGCACGCACGGTCCAGTAGCCTATATGGTGTACGCCCCATTTTACATTAAAGCTGTTACCGAGTCCAGAAGTCACTGGATTTCTGATCCACTCTTGGTAGCACTTTACTTGTGATCAGTAGATTTGCGTCAACTAAATGTCAGCTTTTTAAATGTTAGAGGTGCCACTGGAAAGCAGCAAGTCGGTGCAGTGTCACTATTACATTGTTGGTTTAGTTCAAGTTTTCACATCTCATACTATCTCCTGCGCGCGCCCCTTGCAGGAAACTTGAATTATACATTTTGACATCTAACTAATAACACCTTTTATGTCACGGTCTGTCTGCCACGCCCCCTCCACTACTCCATTCATCTACCTTCACGGCTGTGCTGCATCAGGTAATTAGTGGAGGCTACGAATCAGTCATTCACTATTCACCTGGTGCCAGATTATCTTTGTTGCTTCCAGCATCAATGTCTTTCCAGTGTTTCTTCTGACACCTATCTCGGTTTCTTAATCTTGCCTGTCTCCGACCCTGACCTCCGCCTCGTCCTCCTGGATTTCCGTTCACCTGTCTTCTGTCCTGGTTTCCCGATCCTGCCTGTGCATGATTCCGATCTCTGTTGCGTCCTTCCTGATCTCCAGTCGCCTCCCTCCAGTCCCTGATTACCGAACCCACCAGTTCTCCGTGATCATTGGTTTCAAAGAAATAAAGACTAATTATCATTTTTATTCCCATCTGGTTTGTGCTAATATTATTGATACTAATTTGGTCCTAATATCACCCTTTACAATTTATCATTTAAAACCAAGTAAAGGTTTTTGATTATATTACATTCAAACACAGTTCCTAACATGTTCTTTTTTATTTGTGTAAAGGCTGAATGGCTGTAATCTCTCAGAGAGATGCTGTGAAGCTCTGGCCTCAGTTCTCAGCTCCGATTCTTCTCGTCTGAGAGAGCTGGACCTGAGTAACAACGATCTGCAGGATTCAGGAGTGAAGCTGCTCTCTTTTGGACTGGGGAGTCCACACTGTACACTGGAAACTCTCAGGTTAGTTTATAATAATTATAATAACAGCTAAAGATGTAATTTATATTTGTACACTGAACATTAATTTGGCACCCAGTGCATTCCATTGTTTTACACAATTTTTGAACTTTTTAATAAACCAACTTAGCGTACCAGCAAGTTGACTTCTTCTGTCACTAACCAAGTCAATATTTCATTTTAGTTGTAATTATTGAGAAAGAAGCATTTGTTTAAAACCATGTTTAACATCCAAGTGAATAAAGTTCTGCTGTCGAACGCTGAATTCACATGCAGAGGATCTGCTGTGATGTCATCTCCAGTATACTGTACAGTGTAATGCAGTGGTTCTCAAACTTCTTCCGTCATTCCCCCCTTTGGAGGAAGAAAAAATTTCATTCCCACCCCAACAAAATTGTGACAAAATAGGCCATGTTTAACTTTATTGACATATCAAAATCATGAACATTCCTTTTGCTGTGCTTTTTCAAAACTAGAAAAAATTTTAATAAAATGTGCATTCAGTTTGCAAGAACAATATCAATGACGTTCAGTATTTGCAAAAAAGAACAAATGCATATAAAAATCCTGAATATTCCCTTTACCATGCTTTTTCTCAACTAGAAAAAATCAATACAATGTGCATTCACTTTGCAAAAACAATGCAAAAAACAATGAAGTTCAGTAGGCCTATGTGCAAAAAATAACAAATGCAGATATCTGGCAAGAAAGATGAGTCTGTTTGTGATAATGAATTATTGTCACTGCAATAATGGCTGCAATGAGCCTGTTTTGTGCTGCACATCTTTTCATAACAGGGTTGCAGGCTTGATACTGCCACTCTCAAGTCATGTTCAATATTTAGCCTGGACCTGTAGTTTGTTTTTAGTGAGGCAACAGCAGAAAAGCCTATCTCACAGAGATAGGATGTGGCGAAGGGAAGCAGAATGCCCACAGCCCTCTGCCCTATGAGTGGATGCTCCCTCTCCACACCAAGCCAGAATTCAGTCAGTGTCTGTGCTGTAAACCTCATCCTCAGGGTGGAGTGTGATGTCATCTCAATAAACTGGTCCTCTTCAGTAGAGCTGAAATCAGCAGGTGTTGCTGCATTGAATGGATCTCTAAGCCAGTCATACTGAGCACTGTTGTCTGGGAAGTATTTTTGAAAGAATCCCCTCAGAGAAGAGATGTGGTGTGGAGACATGGTATCGCTGTGGTGGTGCAAGAGTCACTCGTTTCAGCAAATTCACTCAGATTCTCAAAGAAATCAGTGTTTCCTTGATTAAGTCGCCTACCCCACATCTCCAGCTTTCGAGTGAATGTGCTGATCTTGTCTTTCCTCTCTGAGCTCGAAGACTCGTGACAACACTTTTCCTCAGGAGAGTCACCTGGCCTCGCTGTGGAACAACACAGCTGAGTGCGTTGCTCCCATCTCATCAGAGAACAGCCGCACTTTCAGGGGTCTTGGTTTGATGAAATTGACCACTCTAATAACATCCGTCAATACGTCATTTAATTCAGGGCTCATCTGCCTTGATGCCAGCGCTTCTCTGTGTATGACACAGTGCGTCCATTGCGCATTTGGCAAGACCCTGCGAGACCCTTGATTAGCGCCTGCAATCCCTGCTTTTCCCAGCGATGGTCTGTGCACACGCCAAAACAGTTGTCACATTTCAGTCCATGTTCTGTCAGGTATCAGTATCAGCTCCTCTGCTATTGTGTGTGGTTTCTTGCACTGTGCAATTCTGTACGCCACTTTGTATGACGCTAATAGTGTGGTGTTGTTCACAGATGCATCTTTTACAAACCGATGTTTCTGCTGACGATATTAACGAGTTTTCTCTTAAAGATGACAAGTGGTTTATTGACGGTACTGGGGTGTGACGTCTCAAAGTATCTAATTAATTTGTTGGGTGTCATACTGTCAACTGCCAGAGTTTTCAGACAAAAAAGACACACGGGTCTCTCTTCATCTCCACATTCACTGTGAAACCAAGAGCAAGATCGGCTTCGTCATATTTTCTTGACTTGGCTTTTTGTTGATTAAGCCTACTGTCAACTGAGCACATTATATTGCTGGTCTCAGAAGCATCACTTGTTTTTCTGAAGAGTCTTGTGAAGATAGCTGAGAGCTGTGACACACAGACTTTCAGTACCCTCCCTGTGACCCCGTCTGGACTGGCAGCTTTCCTGGGATTTACTCCACTGAGCATCCGTCTCCCTCATCCTCCTGAACAGTGAGTGTATGACTGTTGTTGCAGACAGGAGAGGGTGTGATGTCCCCGACATTGGTGGTGCTCACCTCAAAGCGGGCAAAGAAACAGTTGAGTTGCTCTGTCAGTGAAGTGGCCCCCGTCTGCAGCGGTGCTCCTGTTGCCTCTGTAGTTGGTGATCTGCTGGCTGACCTGCCATGCCCTTCGTGGGTTGTTGTTGTTGAAGTGGTCCTCAATCCTCCTCTTGTGAGCTGCTTTGGCATCTCTGATGCCTTTCTTCAGACTGGCTCTTGCAGTGCTGTAAAGTGCACTGTCACCGGACCTGAAGGCCGCATTGCGTTCTTTGAGGAGAGTGCGGACCACTCCTGTGCAGCGGGGCTTTTGGTTGGGGAACATCCACACTTGTTTGCTGACTGTGACGTTGTCAGTGGTGGTAGTGGTGTGGACCTGAAACCTTTGCTAATGTGAGAATAGGCTTTGTCAAGTGTTTTAACTCCCTTTGTAGCACATTTAATGTATTGCGTGAACCTGGGGAGCACCTGTTTGAGATCTGCGTGGTTAAAATACCTGGTTAAAATGTGGGCAGCATCAGCGTGTTTACTCTGTTGTTTACTGATAGTGCAATATAGAATGCCTAAAGCAGTGTTAGCATTAGCATCTGGTGGTATGTAAACGGCGGTGATCATTACTGCAGAGAACTCCCGCGGGAGATAAAACGGCCTGCATTTAATTGTGAGGTATTCTAAATCAGGGGAACAGCCTGTGTCAGTGATCTGGGCATTAGTGCACCAGCTATTCTGGACGTAAATACATAACCCCCTTCCTTTCCTCTTACCGGAGTTTGTATTTCTGTCCCAGCGAAATAACATATGGCTTGTTAGCTCCATGGTAGTGTCTGGGACTAGCGAGTGTAGCCATGTCTCGGTGATCACCAGAATGCAGAAGTTTGTGATGAGTTTGTCTGAGGAAATCCATAGATGCAGTTCATCTATCTTGTTCACGATGGATCTAGCATTTGTGAGTATATGCTGGGAAGTGGTGGTTTGTGTGGTCGATTCTTTAGCCTTGTGAATATTCCAGACCGGCAACCCTGTTGCTTCCGGTATCTCCTCCGTCTCCGTTGCCTGTTGGAGCCGATAGTAATCCACGGAGAGCCCGATGGTCTGGCGATCTCCTCCGTTATGTTGTGAAGATGCACAAAGTCACAGTGACAGCTTGCTCGTACTGTAATTCGACTATTAACATTTCGTGTCGGCTGTAGTACGGGTGCCCGCGACTAGATCTACAACTGACAGTAAAACATAAAAGTAAAAACACGTTTAAAAAGCACAGAGAGTGATAGCCTTCTGCCGCTGCGACTATGCGCGCCGCCATCATAAGACATGTGTACCCCTTCTACTTTAGAAATTAAAGTAGAAGGGGCAAACACTACAACGATCAGACAAAAGTATCTTAAAACCTACACAATAAACAAAAACGAACAAACAAACAACAGAAAATGTGCAAACTATTCCAATCCAAGCTCATCAATGGAGCTCCAACCTTTTGTTGTGACACAGTTATTCTGTCAACAACTGACACAACAAATCCATCTTAACCCCACTTGGTGATGGTTTTCTCTCAATAAAGTTTTAGTTGAACTTTATTAATCTATTTAGTTTAATACAAACCTTTGCTCCAGATTGATTAAATTGTGTGCTTGTGTGTTTGTGTAGGTTGTCTGGCTGCCAGGTCACACAGGAAGGCTGTGCTTCTCTGGCCTTAGCTCTGAGCAGCAACCCCTCCCATCTTAAAGAGCTGGACCTGAGCTACAATCACTCAGGAGACTCACATGTTTTGCTGCTCTCTGCAGGACTGGAGGAGCCAAGTTGGAGACTGGACACTCTCAGGTATTTAGAAGATAGCTCACAACTCAGTCACAATGTCTCCTTCAAGGATTCCACCTGCTCGATTAAGTGGTTTCAAAACGCAGCTGTAACTCATGTTGTGTAGAAAGTGATGAGACAGCAGATGATGAAGGTAAATGTTTCCATATTTAAAGACAACATGCTGCTCTCACTGTGTTTACCCCCCAGTGTGGAGCATGGTGGAGTGGGGAGGATGAAACCAGCTCTAAAGAAGTGTAAGTGTCTGCATAGTCTGATTCATCACAACACACACAAAATATTGAGATGGAAAGTCCATCCACAGGTGGTGATGTCCATTCTTTAAAATCCTACCGGGAATGAAGATAATGGTTGACATCATGTGTCTTCATCAAACTGTTGATGAACATGCAATCTGTTGATGAATCCTCAACTAACTAGTTATAATACAATAAACTATCCCAGTACATTGTCATGGCGGGGGGGGGCAGCCTATAACAGGTGTTCTCTCCCAGAACAATGTCATTTCACAACAATGTATTTGAATTAAACAGTATATATATATATATTATTACTATTTGGGGTGATGCTGTTTATTTTAATTTGTATTATTATTACAATAATAGTGAGACAGACAGAAATACTTTAATGATCCTTGAGGGAAATTCCATAAGCCAATCATTTGCTTTGTGGTAAATGTGCAAATACTACATATGAATGTAGTATATTAATACATCACTTACACATTATTTAAATAACTTGATGAATGATTAAATTCTTTATGTATATTTCGGTGTCTATGGCAGCCTAATCATGTATTGTTTTCTTGTCAGATGCCTGTAAACTCACTTTGGACCCAAACACAGCCCACAGTCAACTCTCTCTGTCTGAGGACAACAGAAAAGGGACACTAGTTAGAGAGAAGCAGTCATATCCTGATCACCCAGAGAGATTTGACTCTCGGTACCAGGTGTTGTGTAGCGAGAGTCTGACTGGCCGCTGCTACTGGGAAGTAGAGAGGAAAGGAGATGTTTATATAGCAGTGACATACAGCGACATCTCAAGGAAAGGAAGCGGTGTCGACTGCCTGCTTGGAGAGAACAACAAGTCCTGGAGTCTTTATTGTCATGATGATGGTTACTCTGCCTGGTACAACAATAGTAGAACAGACATACGTCTCCCCCCCGCTGGCTCTAACAGAGTAGGAGTGTATCTGGACCGGCCTGCTGGCACTCTGTCCTTCTACAGAGTGTCCCCAGATGTAGGAGGGTCCTCAGACACACTGACACACATTCACACCTTCCAGTCCAAATTCACACATGATGACCTCCACCCTGGGTTTAGGCTATGGGGATTTGGTTCCTCAATGTCTCTGTGACTGTACTAGTATCACTATACACATTGCACATTGCATTCACATACACACACTTATAGGATGCATATTACTTGCTTCAGGGTCAACACACACACACACCATACAAATATTTGTATATTATAAAGACACACAGGTTTGTATACAGGCAATGAAGCAGCAGGTTATATTTGTATCTCTTGGTCATTCATTGCAAAGCCATCTCTGTCTTCCAAGGGCGGAATACGTTTCAGCACAGTCAGATTAAAAAGAGAACCACTGGTTGATTCTGGGGCTGCTTTCACATTCTGATGAAACCTTTATTAAGACGACAGTTGTGATTTGGATGTACCTTTGAAATATCTACATATGGGTCCATGGGTGTACATGTTTTGCATTGTGTTCTTATAGCCACTGCTCTTAGGAGTCAACCTGAAGAATGTAAAAACAACACCTGTATTTGTCTTGATTTAAATACATACAATCAGCTATACTCCAATTGCTTCTGAAAGGTTTAGCATGATCTTAAGCAAGATCTTCCATAGGGTTAACCTAGCAGGGTTCACAAAGTTTTATTTTCCAATAAAAAAAAAATCTTAAATGCTGACATAATTATTTGTATTGTACTAGTAGAAATTGTTGGATGTTGTACTTTTATTATAGCAACATTTTTATACTGGAGGGCTCTGATATAGTTTAACATGTTCAGTGTCTGCTACTTCTTTTCTGTCATTCTGTTTATTGTGTGGATGTAAGGGACTATTTTTCTGTTTTTGTTAATAAAGCATAATAACTCAGTGGATCCAACTGAATGTTCTTCTGTGTTCATCCGATGGATCTTTTTTCCGTTGAAATCCTCCAAGCTTAGCAGATGTTTAACATGTTTCTCCGGAGCTCAGCTCTCTACTGATTATCCCAGCATCACATCTGGAATGTCCTTCCAGAGCCCTTGGATCCCAGCAGGCGTCTAAGGCAGGGGCGTCCCTAGGAATTCTGGGCCCCCTGACAGAATGTGGACCGCCCCCCTCCCCCCCCAAAAAAATAAAAATAAATAAAAATAATAATACCCCTCCTTGAGCCGCAACCTTAACGTGGTGGAGGGGTTTGCGTGTCCCAATGACCCTGGGGGCTATATTGTCGGGGGCTTCATGCCCCTGGTAGGGCCACCCAAGGCAAGCAGGTCCTAGGCGAGGGTCCAGACAAAGAGTGGCTCAAAGATGACCCCAATGAAGAATACAATTTTTGGAAGTGGGTTTCCCTTGCCCGGACGTGGGTCACCGGGGCCCCCCCCTGGAGCTAGGCCTGGGGGAAGGGCCCGTTGGCGAGCGCCTGGTGGCCGGATCTACGCCCGCGGGGCCCGGTCGGGCACAGCCCGAAGGGACGACGCGGGACCCCCTTCCCATGGGTTCACCACCCGTGGGAGGGGCCAAAGGGGTCGGGTGCAATGTGAGCTGGGCGGCAGCAGGAGGCGGGGACCTGGACGGTCCGACCCTCGGCTGCAGAAGCTAGCTCTGGGGACGTGGAATGTCACCTCTCTGGCGGGGAAGGAGCCTGAGCCGGTGTGCGAGGCTGAGAGGTACCGGCTGGACATAGTCGGGCTCACCTCGACACACAGTTTGGGCTCCGGAACCAGCGTCCTTGAGAGGGGTTGGACTCTTTTCCACTCTGGAGTTGCCCCTGGGGAGAGGCGCCGAGCTGGGGTGGGAATGCTTATTTCCCCCCGGCTCGGCGCCTGTACGTTGGGGTTCACCCCGGTAGACGAGAGGGTAGCCTCCCTCCGCCTTCAGGTGGGGGGACGGGTCCTGACTGTCGTTTGTGCTTATGCACCGAACGGCAGTTCAGAGTACCCACCCTTTCTGGAGTCCTTGGAGGGGGTGTTAGAAAGCGCCCCGTCTGGGGACTCCCTTGTTCTGCTGGGGGACTTCAACGGCCATGTGGGCAATGACAGTGAGACCTGGAGGGGCGTGATTGGGAGGAACGGTCCCCCTGATCTGAACCCGAGTGGTGTTTTGTTGTTGGACTTCTGTGCTCGTCATGGACTGTCCATAACGAACACCATGTTCAAGCATAAGGGTGTCCACATGTGCACTTGGCACCAGGACACCCTAGGCCGCAGTTCGATGATCGACTTTGTAGTTGTATCATCGGACTTGCGGCCGCATGTCTTGGACACTCGGGTGAAGAGAGGGGCGGAGCTGTCAACTGATCACCACCTGGTGGCGAGTTGGCTCCGATGGCGGGGGAAGATGCCGGTCAGACCTGGCAGACCCAAACGTTCTGTGAGGGTCTGCTGGGAACGTCTGGCTGAATCTCCTGTCAGAACGAGCTTCAACTCCCACCTCCGGGAGAGCTTCAACCATGTCCCGGGGGAGGCGGGGGACATAGAGTCCGAGTGGACCTTGTTCCGTGCCTCCATTGTTGAAGCGGCCGACCGGAGCTGTGGCCGTAAGGTCGTCGGTGCCTGTCGCGGCGGCAACCCCCGAACCCGCTGGTGGACCCCAGTGGTAAGGGATGCCGTCAAGCTGAAGAAGGAGTCCTACCGGGCCTTTTTGGCCCGTGGGACTCCTGAGGCAGCTGATGGGTACCGGCGGGCCAAGCGGGGCTCGGCGTCGGCGGTTGCGGAGGCAAAAACTCGGGTGTGGGAGGAGTTTGGTGAGGCCATGGAGAAGGACTTCCGAACGGCTTCGAGGAGGTTCTGGACCACCATCCGGCGTCTCAGGAGGGGGAAGCAGTGGTCTGTCAACACCGTGTATGGGAGAAACGGGGCGCTGCTGACCTCGACTCGGGACGTTGTGAATAGGTGGGGGGAATACTTTGAAGACCTCCTCAATCCCACCAACACGCCTTCCACTGAGGAAGCAGGGTCTGGGGACTCGGGGGGGGACTCTCCTATCTCCGGGGCCGAGATCGCCGAGGTGGTTAAAAAGCTCCTCGGTGGCAAGGCCCCGGGGGTGGACGAGATCCACCCTGAGTTCCTAAAGGCCCTGGATGCTGTGGGGCTGTCTTGGTTGACACGTCTCTGCAGCATCGCGTGGACATCGTGGGCAGTGCCTCTGGATTGGCAGACCGGGGTTGTGGTTCCCCTCTTCAAAAAGGGGGACTGGAGGGTGTGCTCCAACTACAGGGGGATCACACTCCTTAGCCTCCCCGGTAAGGTCTATTCGGGGGTCCTGGAGAGGAGGGTCCGTAGGATAGTCGAACCTCGGATTCAGGAGGAGCAATGTGGTTTTCGTTCCGGCCGTGGAACTGTGGACCAGCTCTATACCCTTGGCGCGGTACTCGAGGGTGCATGGGAGTTCGCCCAACCAGTCTACATGTGCTTTGTGGACTTGGAGAAGGCGTTCGACCGTGTCCCTCGGGGAGCCCTGTGGGGGGTGCTCCGGGAGTATGGGGTACCGGGCCCGCTGTTACGGGCCATCGGGTCCCTGTACTCCCGGTGCCAGAGCTTGGTCCGCATTGCCGGCAGTAAGTCGAGCCTGTTTCCGGTGAGGGTTGGCCTCCGCCAGGGCTGCCCTTTGTCACCGATTCTGTTCACAACTTTTATGGACAGAATTTCTAGGCGCAGCCAGGGCGTTGAGGGGTTACGGTTCGGTGGCCTCAGGATTGCGTCACTGCTTTTCGCAGATGATCTTGTCCTGTTTGCTTCATCGGGCCGTGACCTTCAGTTCTCACTGGAGCGGTTCGCAGCCGAATGTGAAGCGGCTGGGATGAGGATCAGCACCTCCAAATCCGAGGCCATGGTTCTCGGCCGGAAAAGGGTGGAGTGCACTCTCCGGGTCGGGGAGGAGATTCTGCCTCAAGTGGAGGAGTTCAAGTATCTCGGGGTCTTGTTCACGAGTGAGGGGAGGATGGAGCGGGAGATTGACCGACGGATCGGTGCGGCGTCGGCAGTGATGCGGGCTCTGCACCGGTCCGTCATGGTGAAGAAGGAGCTGAGCCGAAAGGCGAAGCTCTCGATTTACCGGTCAATCTACGTTCCTACCCTCACCTATGGTCACGAGCTGTGGGTAGTGACCGAAAGAACGAGACCGCGAATACAAGCGGCCGAAATGAGTTTCCTCCGCAGGGTGTCCGGGCTCTCCCTTAGAGATAGGGTGAGAAGCTCGGTCATCCGGGAGGGGCTCAGAGTAGAACCGCTGCTCCTCCGCATCGAGAGGAGCCAGTTGCGGTGGCTCGGGCATCTAGTGAGGATGCCTCCTGGACGCCTCCCTGGGGAGGTGTTCCGGGCACGTCCCTCCGGGAGGAGGCCACGGGGAAGACCCAGGACACGCTGGAGGGACTATGTCTCTCGGCTGGCCTGGGAACGCCTCGGGATCCCCCCGGAAGAGCTGGACGAAGTGGCTGGGGAGAGGGAAGTCTGGGCTTCCCTCCTCAGGCTGCTGCCCCCGCGACCCGACCCCGGATAAGCGGCAGAAATGGATGGATGGATGGATAATAATAATAAAAATGGAAGAACAATTAAGAGGAGGAGAGACCCTGCCCGGAGGAAGCCCGGGGCCCCCATCTGGAGCCAGGCCCAGAAGGGGGGCCCGTCAGCGAGCGCCTGGTGGCCGGGTTTGCCACGGAGCCCGGCCGGGCATAGCCCGAAAAAGCAACGTGGCACCCCCCCCCTCTCTATTCTGTGGGCCCACCACTCACAGGAAGAACCGTTGGGGTCAGGTGCATTGCCAGATGGGTGGCAGTGAAGGTCAGGGACCTCGACGGACCAGACCTGGGCAGCAAAGGCTGGCTCTGGGGACGTGGAACGTCACCTCTCTGTGGGGGAAAGAGCCGGAGGTGGTGCGGGAGGCGGAGCGCTACCAGTTAGATCTGGTGGGGCTCTCCTCTACGCACAGTCTCGGTTCTGGAACCGTACTCCTGGATAGGGGTTGGACGCTATTCTTCTCTGGAGTTGCCCAAGGTGCGAGGCGCCGGGCGGGTGTGGGGATACTCACAAGCCCCCGGCTGAGCGCTGCTATGTTGGAGTTTACCCCGGTGGACGAGAGGGTCGCCTCCCTACGCCTACGGGTTATGGGGGGGAAAACTCTGACTGTTGTTTGTGCGTATGCACCGAACAGCAGCTCGGAGTATCCGGCCTTCTTGGAGACCCTGAATGGAGTCCTGCAGGGGGCTCCAGTAGGGGACTCCATAGTTCTGCTGGGCGACTTCAACGCGCACGTGGGCAATGATGGAGACACCTGGAGAGGCGTGATTGGGAGGAACGGCCTCCCTGATCTAAACCCGAGTGGTCGTCTGTTATTGGACTTCTGTGCTAGTCATGGACTGTCCATAACAAACACCATGTTCGAACATAAGGTTGCTCATAAGTGTACATGGTACCAGAGTACCTTAGGTCAAAGGTCGATGATCGATTTTGTAATCGTATCATCAGATCTGAGGCCGCATGTTTCGGACACTCGGGTGAAGAGAGGGGCGGAGCTGTCAACCGATCACCATCTGGTGGTGAGTTGGGTCAGGGGGTGGGGGAAGACTCGGGACAGACCTGGTAAGCCCAAACGGGTAGTGCGGGTGAACTGGGAACGTCTAGAGGAGGCCCCTGTCCGAGAGACCTTCAACTCACACCTCCGGCGGAGCTTTTCTGGCATCCCTGTGGAGGTTGGGGACATTGAACCTGAGTGGTCGATGTTCAAAGCCTCCATTGCTGAAGCTGTAGTGGGAGGCTGCGGCCTCAAGGTCTTGGGTGCATCAAGGGGCGGTAACCCTCGAACACCGTGGTGGACAGCGGTGGTCAGGGAAGCCGTCCGACTGAAGAAGGAGTCCTTCCGGGATATGTTATCCCAGGGGACTCCGGAGGCAGTTGCAGTGTACCGAAGTGCCCGAGTTCGGAGAAGCCATGGAGAAGGACTTTCGGTCGGCGCCAAAGTGCTTCTGGCGTACTGTCCGACACCTCAGGAGGGGGAAACGGGGAACCATCCAAGCTGTTTACAGCAAGGATGGAACGCTGTTAACCTCAACTGAGGAGGTAATCGGGTGGTGGAAGGAGCATTTTGAGGAACTCCTGAACCCGACTAACGCGCCCTCTTTGGTAGAGGCAGAGCTGGAAGCTGATGGGGGATCGTCGTCAATCTCCCTGGTGGAAGTCACTGAGGTAGTCAAGCAACTCCGCAGTGGCAAAGCCCCGGGGGTTGATGAGATCCGTCCAGAAATGTTGAAGGCTTTGGGTGTGGAGGGCCTGTCGTGGATGACACGGCTCTTCAACATCGCGTGGAGGTCGGGAACAGTGCCGAGGGAGTGGCAGACGGGGGTGGTGGTCCCCCTGTTCAAAAAGGGGGACCAGAGAGTGTGTGCCAATTACAGGGGCATCACACTTCTCAGCCTCCCTGGTAAAGTCTACTCCAAGGTGCTGGAAAGGAGGGTTCGGCCGATAGTCGAACCTCAGATTGAGGAGGAACAATGCGGATTCCGCTCTGGTCGTGGAACAACGGACCAGCTCTTCACTCTTGCAAGAATCCTGGAGGGGGCCTGGGAGTATGCCCATCCGGTCTACATGTGTTTTGTAGATCTGGAGAAGGCGTATGACCGGGTTCCCCGGGAGATATTGTGGGAGGTGCTACGGGAGTATGGAGTGAGGCGGGCACTTCTCAGGGCCATCCAATCTCTGTACACCCAAAGCGAGAGTTGTGTCCGGGTTCTCGGCAGTAAGTCGGACTCGTTTCCGGTGGGGGTTGGCCTCCGCCAGGGCTGCGCTTTATCACCAATCCTGTTTGTGGTTTTCATGGACAGGATATCGAGGCGTAGTCGGGGGGAGGAGAGGTTGCAGGTCGGTGGGCTAGGGATCTCATCGCTGCTTTTTGCAGATGATGTGGTCCTGATGGCATCATCGGCCTGTGACCTTCAGCACTCACTGGATCGGTTCGCAGCCGAGTGTGAAGCGGTTGGAATGAGGATCAGCACCTCTAAATCTGAGGCCATGGCTCTCAGCAGGAAACCGGTGGATTGCCTACTCCGGGTAGGGAATGAGTCCTTACCCCAAGTGAAGGAGTTTAAGTACCTCGGGGTCTTGTTCACGAGTGAGGGGAGGATGGAGCAGGAGATGGGCAGGAGAATCGGAGCAGCGGGGGCGGTTTTGCATTCGCTCTACCGCACCGTTGTGACGAAGAGGGAGCTGAGCCAGAAGGCGAAGCTCTCGATCTTCCGGTCTATCTTTGTTCCTACTCTCACCTATGGTCATGAAGGTTGGGTCATGACCGAAAGAACGAGATCGCGGGTACAAGCGGCCGAAATGGGTTTTCTCAGGAGGGTGGCGGGCGTCTCCCTTAGAGATAGGGTGAGGAGCTCAGTCATCCGGGAGAGACTCGGAGTAGAGCCGCTGCTCCTTTGCATGGAAAGGAGCCAGTTGAGGTGGTTCGGGCATCTGATAAGGATGCCCCCCGGGCGCCTCCCTATGGAGGTGTTCCGGGCACAACCAGCTGGGAAGAGACCACGGGGAAGACCCAGAACGAGGTGGAGAGATTATATCTCCACACTGGCCTGGGAACGCCTCGGGATCCCCCAGTCAGAGCTGGCTGATGTGGCCCGGGAAAGGGAAGTGTGGGGTTCCTTGCTCGAACTGTTGCCCCCGCGACCCGACCCCGGATAAGCGGTAGAAAGTGAAGTAATAATAATTTTATAAAATATATACATTTTAAATGTTATATATGAATTAACATTTTATGATCATTATTTGTTAGGTAATATTGGGTAGTAAATCAGAAGAAATTCCTCCATTTCCTTTTCAGTAGCAATGTAGGCTACTTGTAGATAGGTAGGCTATGGGCTACTTGCACTAAGCTTTATGACGTACTTCCGACTCCAAATAATACAGCTCGTTTGTTTCCGGTTTAACAATGGCGACATTCTACACCCGGTGTTTACAAGAGCTCCCAAAGTTGAACATCTCTGATGTTCACCGGATTTATAGGACGACTAAAGCCCCAACAAGCAGGTTGGATAAAGGTTTTAAATTGTATGCGGCGTCATACATACACAACTATGAAGGTAAGAAAACAACTAACTGACTGACTAACGTTAACGTTAACTAACTAACGCTAGCTAACATCAAATGTCTAACAGTAATGTCATATGTGAAAGATGTGTTGACGTGAGTAATATAAATGTAACGCTAACGACACTTATCTGTTATTTTTATTCAGTGTCCAATAAAGACAGGCTGTCAGGACAGGTCAGCGTGAGAGCCTTGTGTTACAGGACAATGAGGAAGAGTGAGACACCGCACAGTTTAAGTGTAGGCAGGAAGCTGTGTAACTTTGTTCATCCCCTTTCAGTGGTGCTCATTTTAGTGGAGCATTATAGCTTAGTTTATTCATAAAGGCTCGCCAACTTGAATGTTTGCCTGTATCCCTGCACATTGGTCAGATAATTTGATGAAGTTAATAAGGATAAGGTGGAAAACGTGTTTGGGCGATCAGAAACATATTTACTTAAGTTAACACTGCTAATATACACCATGTAGGGCATAATAGTTATCAAGGAAGGCTATTCAAGTTTGTTTGAGTAGGGAGGGTATGTAACGCTAAGCATTCAGGAGGGTAAGCATCTTCTAGGAGCATGGTTCAGTAACAATAACAATAACTGTTCTAGAATAATAACCTAATTGCTCTTCTCCATGAAGCAGAGGTTATATTTATAATTTTCTTCTCTTTCTTCTTAGATTACGCTTCGCGATTCATCGCCAGTGGTGTTGACGCACAGCCAATGCTCCTGTGTGGCAGGCACTGTTTTGTGCAATCATATAGTGGCATTGCTGTTCCAAACAGCACATTATTCACAACTAAACATGCCAGTTGTGCCCCCTGTGCATAGCTGCACAGAATCTGAACAGCAATGGCACAAGCCGCGAACAATGGTAATTTAAATGAAGCTCAGGTTTTTTTATGTCTCTGTTTTGATTTAAAGTGACTCCATCCACAGTAAATGTTTTTTCTGTTAGGGTGTGAAGCCAGGACCCATTAACTCCATGGTCTTTACCAAGCCGGTACCAAATAGGATGGTACAGACTGGAGTAAGGTAATTTGAGTTGTACATTTTTGTTTCATGTGTTACAAAAACATATTGCTATTTCTTCATTTAGTCAAAGCCTTTATTGTCATTATATGACGGTGCATACAACGAAATTGGGAGCGCTGCTCCACTTGGTGTATTCAATTAAAAAAAAAAAAATTAAAATTAAAATAAATAAAAATAAATTTGCTGTATTCCTCACCTTATTATGCTTTATCAATGTGCTGTTTTGCCTTAACAATTCTTTATAGGAGTGGATTGTACAGAGGCATGGTGGGTCCATTACCAGATCCCTGCATGTTCAGAGTAACGGAGGCGTATGCTAAATTTAGTGTTGAGGACAGGCCACTTGTGACCACGATGAACATGGGACCTGACAAACCCCTTGTGGAAAGTGCTTTCGGGTTAGTGCAGAAGGGCAGTGTTCTGTCATATCAGCAGCCTGCTTTGACATCCCAGCACATCACACTACATTATGACACACCACCAACACCGCACTTGCCTCTGGAAGGGTACGATGTCTTGCCATCTGATTGCATGTTTGTGTGCTCAGAAGAGGAACTGCTACATCTGAGCAGTATGGCTTTAACTTTTGAAATGGCTCACAAAATTGAGGAGGCAACACGTGAGCAAAGCTGTTGCTCTGAATGGCATCTGCTCCGCAGACCCAGGGTGACCGCCTCTAGGTTTCGAGAGGTGTGTCATGTCAGGGGCCAGAGCTCTGCAGAGTCACTTGCAGAGCGCATCATGAAGGGAACAAGGCAGACGGCAGACATGAGGAGAGGTGCTGAGATGGAGTCTGTAGTAGCAGCTGAGTACAGTAGGCTACTTAATGTTAATTACTCTCCCTTTGGTCTTGTCATTCATCCCACTACACCCTGGCTTGCTGCCTCCCCCGATGGCATTGTTTTTGACCCCACTGAATACCCCCAATTTGGCCTTGTCGAATTCAAGTGTCCCAATGTGCAAAACTTTGTTGACTGCAAATATCTGCAAATGGAATGTGGTTCCCCTAAACTGAAGAAGAGTCACGCATATTACTGGCGAGTGCAAGGACAACTGCACATCACTGGAATGCAGTGGTGCGACTTTGTTGTGTGGGCGCAGGAGGACTACCTTGTGCAACGAATACACACGGATCCCCAAGTGCAAAGATCAATTAGAGAAAAGCTGACCATTTCTTTTTCTACGTATACATGCCAAGATACCTGTCATTGAGAAATGAAGTATAAAAACATGAGCAAAACCCAGGTTCTTCAATGAAAGATTGGAATGACAAAAATATGTTCGAAAATATTTTATTACAGTTCATATTTCATTCATTTTTCTTCAGCCAATTTGTTACAATAGTTCATGTTATATGTACAATATTTTAAAATGTTCATTTATAGAAATCAGAATCAGAATTCGATTTATTGCCAAGTAGGTTTGCACCTACAAGGAATTTGTTATGGTGCAATTAGTGCAATAGAAAGCAGTATTAAAAAAATAAATAAATAATAAAATAAAATAAAATAAAAATAAGATAAAAGTAAGTACGTAAAAATAACTATAAAGATAAATATATATATACAATGTACAATGAAATTGGAATACTGAGCTATTGGTCCTGAACGAGGACACACTGTACACACAAATTTATACAAATGACCAGAGGATTTCAACAGATACATGCCAATGAAATGTTAAGAGGAAACAACTGATTAAAAGAACTTTACATTAATGTTTGTGTACATAAGATTTACAGAATGTTTAACAAAATTATCTGCCACTGGAATAAACAAAATTCACTAAATGAAATGACAAGAACCTGGTGTTGAATCAATGCTTTACTTAACCCATGCCTTAACTAATGCCTTATTTTGGTAGTTTGACAGCAGGCATGCCACTGTAAACGTTTGGCTAATGTTTCCTGCATGGGAAAGGGGTTGACGCCATCAAACAATTAGTTTTGTTTAATTCTCCTAATGACTCGTTCCACATGTACTCTGAGTCGTGCTATTGATTGTGTTTCTGGTATGCAGGCATCTGACTTTGCTTTGACAAAAATGGTGGGCAGTATATTTTGCACTTTACACAACCACTAATGAGGAAGCCCTTGTCAACCATCACTGCCATTTCTTCCGTGAGCAACTTGGCCAACCCTGACTGTTTGAACAGCTCTTTGTCACTCACTGACCCAGCGTAAAGTGAGGAGACAAATGTGACTGCACCATGTGGGGCTATGCCAATCAGGCCTTTCATGGTGCAGTGAGATTTGTAGGTGGAGTACATCTCACTTTGCAGGAGTGGTGAGGATGGTGTCTGACACTTGAGCTCAGTGCAGTCCAAGATGACCTGGGTGTCTGAGAAATCTCTGAATTCCTCAGGGAGGTAAGCTTGCACTTCTGCAGGTGTTAGCCAGATGCATTGAAACCCCAGTGCAGTGGCAAGAAAACTTGTCCATGTTGCAATAATGCGGCTCACTGTGGACTGATGTACGTTGAACCGATGCGCCAGGTCCCTCTCCTTTAAACCAACAGACAGGAAGAAGAAGAAAAGAAAGAACTCATCGATAGGCTTGAGCAGCTGTCTCTGGAAGGTACAAAAAAAAAAGGTTACTCCTTTAAGTTATAAACTAGTAAGGCTGTGCTATTGTTTGACAACATGTTTTATAATGGTTATGTGTATCATCCCATGGGAAAAACAGTGAGTTGATGTAGTGCACTGGTGTATTTAAAGGGGGCGGAGTAGTTTAGTGTAGCCTTCTGTAAGTGCAATGGCATCCCACCCCTGGCTCTTACTACAAAGCACGCTCAATCCATAACCTACCGTTGATGGTCGTGCAGGTGTGGCCACTTCTTCGTTTCGCCTGGCAGCTGATTTGGCTCTTGAGACCCGAACCATTTTGTAAATGGAAGGCTCAATTAAACCCCAAAACGCCATCAGGTGGTCATAGCTTGGAAATCTATTCACAAAAGACGCGTACATCATGTCAGTCATACATTAACATTGTATTTGCTATCATACACGGTCACCAAAATAATGTTATCTGTAACAACTAAGCCAATGTCTCATCTCGTATGCTACTTAACATTCAGATAAACTGATTAAGAAGCTATTTGTGCTGTATTTTTACTGTAACGTTAGGCAACTTTTTAAACTTTGGTCCAAGTCAGACAGTTAGTTAGATGAATAGCACAACTTAGATCTAACGTTACCTGGTATAGAATCGGATGTCCGCGTCGGAGCCAGCAAACCGCTGTAAACCAAACTCTCGGTGGACACGTAACTCCTGTATCTCCCTTCTCAGATCCTCTATTTCTTTGGACAGGTCTTCCGTAACTGATACAGACATGTCCAGTGCAGATGGTTCAGGGACTGAGCAATAGTCGTGATCCTTAGCGATGTCGTGCTGTTCTTGCTCCTCAGGAGGGGCGTTAGTCTCTGAATCCATGGTCTCCGGTCTGTCTCGCCGTTCCCACACCCCAAGCCTTCTCTCTCCGAGGGAAAAGTTGTTCCAGGGGAAGAGCACAGGAACCGCACCAGCCTTCAGCCGCCTCCTACCACCACCCTCGGCCGGCTCTTTGACATCACCAGGTCGAAAGTGCCGACTGCACACGCGAGTGTGATGGCCTATAGCGAAGTCTTCCCTCCTGACATTGACAATCCATTTCCTTCGGATTTCGCCGTCCTCAGGAAATTTATGAAAACTTAGCATCGAATTCAATTTAGCTGAGGCAGAACATAACGGAACGCAGCAGTGTTCGGCTG
This sequence comes from Urophycis tenuis, assembly GCA_036785325.1. Taxonomy (NCBI): domain Eukaryota; kingdom Metazoa; phylum Chordata; class Actinopteri; order Gadiformes; family Phycidae; genus Urophycis; species Urophycis tenuis. The sequence goes on from JAXIVH010000167.1 coordinate 59,086, forward strand.
TTTTCTTTTCACGACGTTGAAAAGTAAACGTAGTTTTTTCTTCATAGTAAGATCAGAACTGATACTAAAACAAACGCTAAAGTATACAAATGATAAACTAAACCGCGTAAAAACCACCGGCATAAAAATCCGCTTCACCTGTCAGTCGCTCAAATTTCACCTCAGAATATACGGCCGCCGCCCACAACACAACTTTGACGTTTGACCGGAAGTAAGTGACCAGGGGCCGGTTGCACCAACAGGGTTTACGCCTGGTCGGGCGTAACTCGGCGTTCTACCTCATAGTTACGTCAGTTGCACCAACTGGGCGTAAGCCTTCTTTTCGCTATTGGTCAGTAGCAGGCGTAAAGTCAAAGGCTGTGTCCCAATCCACGTACTTGCGCACTTAAACTTCCCTTTTTGAGTACATAGTGCGTTCACACTGGCAATTGCGGCAAGACGCAGTACACTACTAGTACCCGGATGGTGCACTCATAACGGTCAAAAAGCTGAGTGTACAACGCTGGACACTTCACCCTCAATGGTCGCCATTTTGTCTACGTAATGGAAGGGGCGGGAACGCCAACACTTTCAAAAAAAAATCTGATGGCGGACGAAACCTGCGGACCGTTGGCCCAGACCACTAATTTCAAATGTAAGATATAACGTTACACATCAATTGAAAAGTTGTTATTTTTCGTTATGTATCATTTTATTGTTAGACAGATGTATGACAGATGTCATAAGCGACTGTGAATGGTTTGTGCTGATATGCTTATACGTGAATGCTAATACGGGAACGAACGATGTTCGCCAGCTATCCACTGTTAGGTAGAGGCAACCAGAGCCCTATTAGAAATTCTCTGAGGCAACTAAAGGTTGTTGTTTAATGTTTATGCATGACGGGTTAATCGTTTTGTCTGTATATTCAAAAGGCTGGTGTTTCTGTGCTCGTCTGTGTGCCTATAGCGTAATGCGTTGTGTTCAGTCAACAACACGACGTGTCGCACACTAGCGAATATCGGCACATCAGGCAGTCGGTAGCGGTGGTAGTGTCCATGCACGATGGATTATCATTACTGTGTTAAATCCTCATGTAATTAATTTGTGTTTCTGTGCTAGTCTGATATTGACAAGTGTTGCTCTGTTCAGGGTCAGACGAGGACACCAGGTCCCTTATTGAGTGGCGTACTGCCAACTCATTCAGGTTTACGGGGAGGCGAAACGCTGCTGTTAGTGGATACGAGTAAGTACATATTTGCAACGAAATTTCACGTTTTTGCCTCACACACAACATGCATTAATACTGTTTCAACCCAACGAAGCCGTTCTGTATTGCTGGGGCTACAGTAATTTCCTCTTTTGACTAATGATTTGAATTGTATACACACGTATATGCATTTCTAAACATCAATGTGATTTTATACTGCTCTTTTCATCAGAACCTACATTGCCTTGAGGGGCATGGAGGGGAAGGTGACCCCAGCCTTCATTAAAAAAAAATGGGAAAACCTCAAACAAAAATATAAGGTTGGTTAACTGCCATTTCATGAGCATTGTCATTTTTTCCACTTTCGAATGTTTCTATGTTTCTGTCTTTGCTGTCATCCCTCCACAGAATCTAAAGTGCCCCAAAACTGGGGTCAGCACAGAGGGGGGTGAGACCACTGCCGCATCTTGGAAGTGGTACAGTTTAATGGATGAGGCAATTGGGGGCAGGCCATCTATAACACCACGTGTCCTCATTGCCTCATCCTCCCAGGATGTGGCGGTGGTCGCATCCCCCTCTGAGGTGACCCCAGAGACCCCAGAGGAAGCAGTCACTCCATCCGCCCCAAAAAGGCGACGGGTGGATGTGTGTGAGCTGCTATCCTCCCTCAAAGAGCAGGAAGAGACAGCTCAGGAGGAACTCCGTCAGTGGCAGGTGGAGGCTGAGCAGAGAGAGGAGAGGAGAGTGACGGAGGAAGCGGAGAGAGAGGAGAGGAGGCTCAGGGAGGCAGCGGAGAGGGAGGAGAGAATGTTCGACCGTCTCCTAAGAGAGATGAGGGAGAGGGAGGAGAGGAGAGACAGGGAGACCGCTGCTAGGGAGGAACGGCTCCTTGCCATTCTAGAACAAATAATAAATAAATAATCATGTCATATTGTTGTTTTGATTCTTCAATAGCACTTCAAGTAAATGTTCAGACACAAATGAAGTATTATATAGTAGTATATTATTTATTCAAATATAGTCATGGTCAGGAGCATGACATAACATTGAAAGCAACCTCCTCTGATTTGCTCCACAGATGGCGCCTGGAGGTGCTTGCGGTGGTTCTGGTGCCGGTTCTCCGGGATGGTCCTCTGCTCTGCCCTCTTCCGGTTCCAGCACATCACCGTTGCTGAGGCAGATGTTGTGGAGGATGGTGCAGCAGGCGATGACCTCCGGCACGAACCGCACATCAACCTCAAGCGCCTTCAGGAAAATTGCCCTCCACCTGGTTTTCAGGATCCCAAAAGCCCTCTCCACAACACACCTCGCCTTTGACAGGTGGCTGTTGTAGCGTGCCTGGAGGTGGTTGTGGAGAGGCTGCCTGTATGGGGTCATCAGGCTTATGGGTTGGCTGAGACAAGGATAGCCCCCATCTCCCAAGATGCAGTAACCAGGTGGAGGGTAGGCATGCTGGTGGTAGAGAGGGCTGTTTTTAAGTACCCTGGCGTCATGAACAGACCCAGGGTAACCGACAAAAACATCTATAAATTTGGCAGTGTGGTCCACCAATGCCTGGAGCTGGACTGAATAAAACAGTTTCCTGTTGAGGTAGCAGGGGGCATCTTCAGATGTTGGCTTTACCCGGATGTGGCAGCCGTCAATGCTGCCAACCACCCGGGTAAAGGCTGCCGAACCTGCCAGCCGGGCAAAGCCTGCACCCAGGTGAGGGAGGTCCTCCTCTGCTGGCAATTTCACCACCGTTGGAAGGAGGCACAGGATGTTCTTGCTGGTCTTGTGGACCACCCTGTGAACTGTGGACCGGGGCATGTCAAATGCCCTGGCAATCACACGATATGAGGTCCCACAAGCCAGCCAGAACAGAAATACCAGTGCCTCAATGACTGGCCCCCAGCCATGGTCTGACTGGGTGCCCAGTGCTTCCAGCAGGGCTTGGAATGCTGCTCTGGACAGACGGAAGTCTATCCTCAAGTCAGTCTGCCCATCAAAGTACAGTGCCAGGAGTGGCACTGTAACATTCATTTGACAGTACTGACTGGGGTTGGGAGGTTGCTGTGGGGAAAAAAAGGTTTTATTTAATTCATTTTCAAGTATCTTTATTGTCAAATGTGCTACATGGCAGGCATTGGGAGTGGTGGGGCCAGTAAGCTGAACAAGCTGGTGAGGAGGGCGAGCTCTGTGGTGAGGTTGAAGCTGGACTGTGGAGGCGGTGACAGAGAGGAGGATGAGGGGAAAGCTGCAGGCGATCCTGGACAACCCCTCTCACCCTCTCTATGCCGAGCTGAGGCAACTCAGGAGCACGTTCAGCCACAGGCTCACTCAGCCACGTGCTTCAAAGCGCTTGGGGGGGCTCTTTCATCCCATCAGCTATCAGGCTCTACAATACCTCAACCACCCGCTCCCAACGTCTCGGAAGCGCCAGCACCACCAGATAATGGATTTGTATACCACACCACACACCCCAGACTGTTTTTTAGCCATTTTCATCTTAGGTCTGTTCATCTCATTGATAACCACTGTCCATCTGTCATCTTTCATTGTCTTTCAAGCTGCTGGCGACCCGGAACTACCCTCTCACCCTCACTATGCCGAACTGAAGCAACTCAGGAACACGTTCAGCCACATGCTCACTCAGCCAAGTGCCTCAAAGCCTCAAAGTGCTTGGGCTCTCCTTCATCCCACCAACCATCAGGCTCAGGAAGCTCCAACACCACCAGACAAATGGACTGAACACCACACTTCACATTCACATACACCACACCACACACCTTGGACTGTCTCCTAGCCGTTGTTATTCTAGGTCTATTCATATGTTGTACCTGGAATACCTGTAAAACTAACCCAGCTATCAAGGACGCTTACCACGTATGCATACAGGTTCTCACTCCTCACCGACCTGACTTAAGAGCTTGTATTTCATTTAATTTATTGTTTATTGTTTATTGACTAGCCAGTCTCTTACTGCACTAATCTATCCCCTGTACTGCTGGTCACTGTGAATTTCTCCTAAGGGGGATTAATAAAGGAATATCTTATCTAATCTTATAAATGAGATGTAATGTATAATATTTATAATGATAACTATTCTGTTACCTCCTGAATATTGGTGTGAGGGCCAATTGGTACATTTTAAATCATGTTTATTATGCTTATAGTAATTATGCATATAACTGGATACTTCTGCATCACTATAGAAACTAAATGTAGCCTATATGTTAATGTTGTAACATTTATGGAAAGATTTATGTTGATCCTTGTTGAATTGATGATCAAGCTAAAGCACAGACATGTAAGACGTCTAGCTAGTTGGACGCAAGGCTAATGCGGCATAAAGTTTTAGTCCATGGGCCACAGCGGCTACAACAAAATCTACATTCATAAAAAGTAAATAAACATACCAGTATATTTGCAGCCAGTAGTAGGGCTCTTTGTTGGCGCTGGCGTTGAAGGCGACGGACTTTGGAAATAAAAATGACATCCATGGTGTCTTCTCTTTAGTGAATGCTAAAGTGGCCACTCGTTTTTTTTTTTTATGTGAAAATCGCGGCAAAACGTTTGTATCGTCATTTCCGGTAAGTGCAAAACGGGAGTGCTTCATTTGAGACGGTACTTCTTAGACGGAATTCACGCACTACATCAGTAAGTACATAGTGCACACAGTACACGAACGGAAGTGTACTCGTGGAAGTACGTGGATTGGGACACGCCCAAAGTCTACATTCTATTTTAACGTCTCTGTACTATAGTTACTATAGTTACGTTAATCACATAATGGCACGTCTAATATATAGGGTTTACAACGAGCGGGCATTTAGACGGGAGAGAGTTATTAGGGACAGAAGCAATCCAATGGACATTTATAATGATGACGAGCTGATTGAGAGGTTTCGATTTTGTAGGAGAGATCTGTTTGAACTAATTGAAGTTGCTGACGCAACTGCCGCTTGTTTCCACACCGATCAAACCCGTAAATGCCGGGGAGTCCTCCCCAAATACATCCACGATGATGTCGCTATACACAGATGTTTTCGGGGGAGGACCCCGCCAGTAGGGTGTCTTTTTTTTGATGAGACGTCCTTTTTGGCCTTACTTAATAGGTCTTTCCATTTCTTCTTTACATCCATTTCTGACCGAAGGCAGCCTGAATCGGAGCAGTCATTGATTGCCTCCGTCATTAACCTCCATGTCGCCTGCTTTTTCTTATTAGTTATAATATTTGACTGCTTGGCAGTCAGAGTTTCTCTGTGCTGACTGTACAGCTCTAAGTTTTCTTATTTCAATATCTGTAAAATTAACTTTCCGTTTTCTTTGCTCCTCCATTGCTACAAATCAACCGCAAAACACGTTAGACAGCGCGAGATGTTTAACAATGTATCCAAGCAACGCACGCTGCTAGGCAATATTAATTGTTCCGTGGGCATTCACATGAACGAGCATCGCTAAGACCGGGCGTAGTTAAGCCTAGGCGTAAGTTTGGTTGGTGCAACCGACGTAAAGTCCATTCTAAAGACTGGTCTTAACAAAGACCAACTTAGCAGTTAAGACCAGGCATAGTAAAGACCTGTTGGTGCAACCGGCCCCTGGACTATTGTTGATGCGGAAGTTATTAGAGCGTTCCGTGCAAAGAGCGAATTGGATATCATGTGAATGGTAATACAATTTTTTTTTTTCAATTTGATCATCCAGTGCAGGCTGTAATTATTTTAGCTTTAGTAGCACTTGCTGCTAGGCTAGGCTTAAACTGGGTGACCACCTGTCAACCCCTTTTATCTCTTTCCTCTCTTGACAACCTGACTTCATTTTATCTACCGGCATACAAACGAACTGACTGACTGACTTTAGCCTGCTATTGTCTTGCACTGTGCATCACCACGTTCTGCCTGGCTACTTTGTTCTGCAGTAGCTTGGGCTGTACCAAATAATGACAAATAAGAGGGGTGATAATAGGGTGAACACTTTGTAATGATTTTGTAAAAATTGAGAAACAAACCACATGTGCATTTGATTTTATCATTTAATCCGAAAAATAATATAAAAAAAAACATTAATCAATATTTTGCCAAAATTTGCCCACTGATGACTGAGTCATCGGCCCCTCAAGCTGGCTCTTCCTCTATTCACTGATGGCATGGGGGACCAGCTCAGTCCTCTGGAGACATTTCCTCCAACACGTCACAACACACACACAACAGTCGAGTCTCCATTCACCTCTTCATCCGTGTGTGAAGGGAGGATAATTCTAGTGCCAAGCATCGCCCTTTGATGCAAGGCATGCTGTCGAAACCCCACCCTTACATACACATGTGTGTGCATTACCATCAAAGCATTAACACTAGATTATGGAGCACATCTAATGGTGAGCAGAATGGTGATGAAAGAGTTCAAAATGGAACTATGTGGCCAAACCTGGTCCAAAATCTGTTTTGGGAATTTCTTTCAATTGATTGAGCTACTTGACTTGATTGAGATTCACTTCTGTAATGTGTATACCAAGGTTGAAGATTAATATTTATTTTGCTGGAATTTCCTTCCTTGTCAAAGGTAAGAAAATATTTTGACTTGTAAGAGTACAAATAAGAGTAATTGTTATTATCATTATTAATTATTGCAATTAATTGTAAACATAACAGCCTAATATCACAATTCAAAACTTATTTCATCCTTGCAACCAATTTAGAGGTATGAAAGGCTGCATATGAATAGAAGGGTGGAAACCCCCACCTGGACAATAAGTGGCCACTTCTTGCAAATGCATGTCCACTTTTTTATCCAAAAGCAATTCAATGAATACATGACAAAGGAAGAAACACTGTTTGATATTTACTCAACAAATAACCCAAACACATTGTTCTCTGTGTGTCTATCAGGCACATTGCAGACTTCATCTAATGTAGATTTACTTTTAGATTTAGGGCATTTAGCAGATGCTTTTATCCAAAGCGACATAAAGGGGAGGACATGAGGACAGGAGTACATTTGTCATGAGAAGGTGAAACATTTCATTGCTGCTAATACAGTAAGAAAGTCACCAGAACAAGTTTCAAGCATTTCAATTGCTAGATTGCCAAGTTACAAAGAGCAATTAAAGTGCCAAGACGTACAACAAATAAGAGCATGAGGGTAAAGTTGAGATTTCGCCATCCAACCTTTTCCTCCTTTTACTGATGGAGGTACCAGTCGACCAGCTGAGGTAGTTGAACGGAGTGCTCGAGCAGGGGCGTGGTGTTTCACTAACGCTTGGAGGTAGGTAGGAGCAGTTCCATTAATGGATTTGTAGGCCAGTAGCATCGTCTTGAAATTGATGCGAGCCAATACAGGAAGCCAGGGAAGGGTCATAGAAGTGGGGGGTCATGTTGGAGAATTTGTGTCGGTTGAACACGAGGTGCGCTGCAGCGTTCTGGATCCGCTGCAACGGTTTTATCGCGGTTGCAGGGAGTCCAGCTAAGAGCGAGTACAAATGGCGGCAGTAGTAATGTTTACTACTGTGGACAAATATGCCATGTGCTGATACAATGTACTTATACACATACTTGCATTACATGCTTCACTGTGATCAGATCACATGTGTATGTTTAATATGTTAAGTGTGAGACACTGTTGACTAAGGTATAAAGAATGGACCATGAAAAGCAAGACGAGATGGACAACAAAAACAATTAAAATGATACGGTTATTGACAACAAAAAATAAGTTCTGTTTTTAGGACTAGGTGAAACAATCCTGTTTGTACAACAATTCTGCGATATCAGTGGTGACCAGGGGTGGACTGGCCATCTGGCATACCGGGCACCGTCCCGGTGGGCCGTTGACCCAATGTGGGCCGGTCCGGTCCGCTATGTTTTTTTTTTTTTCCTTCTCTAAATTCCCCCCAGCTAGCAGTGTGTTACCAGCATCAATCATGGGCTGACAATGCTGTCAATCACAACACAAACCAGGGTGGGCGGGACCTCATGGCGTGTCGCGGGAGTCGCGAGACGGGCTGCTGCCGAGCTGAACGGATAAGCGTAAGAAACGGCTGGGTGGCGCTGAAAAAGTGCAACTTAAAAAGCTGAAGTCTCTGGAGGTGGAAGCTGTTAAATGCTCTAAATTGACAGACCTATTTGGTGCCGGGGTCACCACCTCAGCAGGCGCTGCTGCGCCGGGAGACGAGCGAGTGGAGGCATTCATGGTAAGTAACGCTACATTTTGAGACATGTCCGAAACAAAGTAGAAAACGTTTTTACGTTGAATGTGATGTGACCTAATTAACTGCATATTGTGACAACATATTAGCCCAGAGTTGAAGGGCTGTGACTGTTGGTAGTTGTGGTTGATTTTGTTTAATTATGCGGAATTGTGTGTTATTTTGTTAGACGGTTTAGCTAAGCTAGCTAACAGCTGCTAACGTCAGGTCTCTTGTTGCCATAGCAACAGTAAACAATGACTTTTTTTGCATTGGAAAACACTTGTCTTCGTGAACGTTTAGTTCAATATGAAGTAATGTTTTATCTTGTACATTATTCTGTGGTTTTGAGTTATTTCCACATCCAATGATAAATGCGTTCTCTATGTCCAGCCCAGACAGGTTTGGGGTTCCTAAGCTTATTTCATGTGGTGTGTCATGAGCTTTCTCTCTCAGCTCTGTTTGATCAGCCACACCTGTTTCTACTCCTGCACTCATTAACCTGCCAGCTGCACTGCATTCCCTGTTCATCTCCCTCTGTATATAAGCCCTGTCTTTCAGTACCTCCTTGTCAGACCGTCTGCAAACCAGTACCTGTTACCCTGCCTGTCTTCATACGCCTCTGACTCTTACCTGTGATATCGGACCTGCTCAACTACGTCTTTGATCTTCTGCCCCGGTAACCGTGACCTGCCTTCTGCCTTATGACTACGAATACTGCCTAGCCCTTGCCTGTACCACTGCTACCATTCCATCTGCCAGCTTTCCTCTCCCTCGGCTGTGTGTGTCTTTACCCAGTGACTCCGGACCATCATCGAGCCTGCCCTGGAACCCACCCCGCCATCTCAGTGAGACGCCACTCAGCTCTGGAAACACACCCATACACCCCCTTTCCCCAAATCCTTCAATAAACTGTTTAACGTGACGCTCTTGTGGTCCTCTTCCTGTTTGGTGTCTGACATGGTGAGAGGAATGCAATATTTGTATGTTTAAGGGTTTATGTGAAGAACCATACTATAGGCTATGTGTGATAAAATGACAATTGGTAATTCATAAATGTCTCTTTATATTCTCTGCTACCATCATCTCCTGTCAAACAGGTTTTCCTGACCTGCAAGAAGTTCTTCTATGATGCTTGAGAGAGAGAGGGCTTCGTCTTGACTTTGTGAGTTTATTATGCAACTTGTTTTGTCTCAGATTGAAACAAAAGGTTTGATTATGATTATTTCCTGGTTGAAGATTTTCATATGGATTATTTCCATTTCAAACATCTGCATATCTTTTAAGTTCAATTAACAGTTATGCAGGTAGGCCTTAGGGCTCTTTTGAGACTTAAGTCATCCATGACAGATACATTTCACTAAGTGTCACTACATCACAAAAAGGCTACATAGCTACTTATCAGTACACAGATACTGAGTACAAGTTCTGTTTGCTGTTTCTTGCAGGTCAAGAATTTGGTGAGGAGTGGAGCTGGCTGGCTGCGGACGAGGAAGTAGGGCAATATACATGTGCACATATATGAGAATGCATATCTATTCAGACCAGTAATTCATGTCAATACTTTTTCACACAGCTATAAATAAAACTTTTCTTTTCAGTTCTGTTTATGGTTTCATAATGACTCACTGAGTCACTGTTAAAACAAATGAGTTTCAGCTCTAATGCTGCTACTGTCTGTAATATGTTTCTATTTAGATTATTTGTCACAATATTTTGTTATTATTGTCTGAGTCTGGTTTTAACTAATGCTGGGCTTACATCAAAAGATTTTCACAGACTAAAAACTGAAAAGGTAGCATGAGGGTTCTTCCCTTTAATCTCGTCCCACCACTAGTCATGACATAACTTCTGTGGTGATTTGACACTATAATGTATAAAGACTGATTGATTGATTGCTATAGCTGTCAATGTTAGTCCATGAGTTTATAGTTACGTGCTTTATTTGTTAACTGCTATCAAGGAATATGACTCTCCTTTGTAGTACGCATGAGAGGAGATGCTGTGAGATTTGTGGACTTCTATGTAGTGTCCGCTGATAATGTAGTGGGCTGGTCTGGACACAAAATGCCAGGGCTACATTTTTGTCCCAGTCCACCCCTGGTGGTGACACTCCATTGGGACGGTTTTGATGCTGTGCTGGTGGCAGGTCTAATTGAGTGGAAGGGGGGGGGGAGAGGGTTGTCAGCATCATTGGGGTCAACAGGTGGGCACCCTCCTTCTCTGGTGTTTCGATGATAGGCCCACGACACCTCCAGAGGGCTCATCGGCTACAACTGGCGTCCCGGGTGTGCCCCCCTCTGCTTTCAACCCTTACGTGCCGCAGGTGCTAGTTGCAGACCAGGTAGTGTCTCACCTCTTCATCCACAGCCATCAACTTGCTTCTTCTGCTGCACCTGAGAGGACTTTGATGGTTTGGCGTAGGGTTTGGCCTTGAATTCCCAAATCCTTAAGCAGCCTGATGGTTGACTTGCCAATGAAGCCGACAGTTGTCTGCCTCTGCAGCCGACTTCCACTGGACAGACCTTGACTTTCCATCCGTGTTGTTCAGCATCAGCTGCCAGCTCTGTGTACTTAAGGCTCTTGCGTTCAAATGCATCATCCATAGTAGCCTCCCAGGGAACGGTAAGCTCTATGATGTAGGCGGTGTGGAGTGAGGAGGACCAGAGCACAAGGTCTGGTCTGAGATTTGTTGTGGCTATCTCAGAAGGAAAGCAGAGCCTTTGGTTCAGATCTGCAGCCAACTTCCAGTCGCGAACCCCTCCGAGCTGGCCAATGTCCGATGTTGTATAGACTTTGGCTGGCGTTGCGCCTTCTCCGATGAACTGCCTTGCGGAAGTAGGATGGAATGATGGAGAAGGCAAGGCATTGATCTTTACCCGCCTGGTATCCAAAGCAGCTGCTAGGCACTTCAGGACGTGGTTGTGTCGCCAGGTGTAACAGCCTTGTGACAGGCTTGTCTTGCAGCCAACCAGAATGGGTTTAAGGTTTGCGGGAGATGGACAGAGGGGGCACATGGAGTCTTCTCCGTACCATTGGTTGAGGTTAGAGGGGGAAGGTAGGACGTCATACGTGGCACGTAAGATGAAGCTGATTTGAAATGCTTCCATGCCCATCAGCTCCCACCAAGAGAACTTTCTCCTCTCAACTCCTTCCCATCTCACCCACTGTCCTTGCTTGGCTTGTGAGACAGCCTTTGCATAACTCTTTGCCTGTTCGTGCTGACGCACCTACTCGATGACCAGCTGTCGGCGCTGAGCCGGAGCTGCCCTATGCCATCATGGTCTGCTCTCTCCAAGGCCGAGACCTCCTCTCCCCTGATGCACAAGGCCGACGATGTCTCTGTGCCTAAAGTCTGACTTCGCCTGTTGCGTAGCTTCAGCTGGGGTCCATTTCTTTCCGGTCTCCAGGGTGGGAGCTGCTTGGGCAACGCATGGGTTGCGGGACTCTCTTAGTGTCATTTCCAACCTTACTTTAGAGCACTTGAACTCCTCTGCAAGGCTGGAAACAGGAAGCTCCAGAATGCCTCTCCCGTACAGTCCAATGTTGCAAAAACATTTGGGGAGTCCCAGCCACTTCCTGGCAAATGAGCTGACCAATCTCTCCAGTTTCTCTACCTTTGAGACTGGGACCTCATAGATGGTAAGAGGCCACATCAGCCTGGGTATTAGCCCAAACTGAAGGCACCACAGCTTCAGCCTGCCAGGGAGCATGGTCTTGTGGATACTCTCAAGGCCACATATGGTGTCCTACCTGAGCTGGTCCACTTGTTCTGTGTCCCTGAGAGTGGCATGGTACCAATGTCCAAGACTCTTGACTGGCTTCTCTGACACTGGTTGGTATAGACTCCTTACCCACGTAGAATCGATATTCCGTCAGCTTCCCTTTGATGACTGAAATGCTCCCACCGAGAAGCCCGGATGATTACCTCCATAGCCATTGTAAAAGCTAGAGGTGAGATGGTACATCCTGCCATTATTCTTATTTCTAGTCGTTGCCATGCTGTGGTACACTCATCAGTTGTCAGGCATAGCTGTAGGTCTTGGAAATAGGATTTGATTAGGCAGGTGATTGGTTCTGGAATTCTGAAATAGTCAAATGCCGTCCAGAGGAGATTGTGTGGACTGACCCGAAGGCATTTGCGAGGTCCAGGAACATAACATGGAGATCTCCTCCTCTGGAGCTTTTCTCCCATGTTTTTTCAGTTGCCTTCTTTCCTTCACTAACCGTTCGACTTCCTGCTATCTCCTGGACTTCTTCGGGGAGCATGATGTTTTCTTCCTCTTTTCTGTGATTCCAAAGCGCTCTGCACCATAGCTGTAAATCAGGTCTCCCATTCTCTCCAGTTTCTTGACTGCAGTTCCCTTCAGTTGTCCCAGCAGCTTGCTGATGTCTGTGTCAATCGTCTCCCACTCCTTTCTCTCACAAGATTTTGGCCACCTGACTTGTGGTTTTCGCCCTTGAATCTTGTTCTCGGTTGCAGGCTGTGGTAGATTGGGCTTGTGAGGCACCGCTATGCTTGGCTCCTCCTCCTCCCCCTGCTCCTCCCGAGCAGGGGGAGGAGGAGGAGTTACTTACTTGACCTGAGTTGACTTACTTGACCTGTTTCGTAAGAAGTACCGATCAATACGAGTTCCCTGTTGCTCAGGCACCAAGCACTTCTTCAAGCCTTGGGGTATTCTCAGACCTGCATAGGATGTTACTTTGGTCCAGCCACATCTGCAACTCTGGAGCGAAAGTCCTGGAGTAGGTGTTGTCATCTCAGGTATGTTGTTGATCATCATTCTCGTCATCTGTGTTGTTCCTGGGTCAGTAGCCGTGTAGTCTGTGGGTGAGTCATCATCCTCCCCCACTCTCGCTGACTCTGGTATAGATTGTGTCCTTGTATCCTGCAGCCTAGTTTATAATTTGATCTGTAATTGAAGAATAACCTCTTCCACTCATGTGATGCTGTAATAAACATATGGTGGAATATTCTTAAATATGAATATCCAAGAAATGCCTCTAATGTAGATCTCTCGCTCTCTCTCTCTCTCACTCTCTCTCTTTCACATGTGCACACACACACATACAGGCCACCTATAACATAGAAAATCATGCAGTGAAATATAAAAATAACGCAGTATAGGTCAAGATAACAAGGTAAATTAGGTCTAGACCTTTAGCTGTTTGAAATGAATACAAAGGGCAAGAATAAACGTTAATTAATTCATTCTTGTGTGGCATCGTATTTGTACATTTATTTATTTAGTTTTTGGTGATTCTGTAATTGTATTGGAGATCAGCTGAGGAAGCAACATTGACAAGGCTTGGTAACGCAAAGTATTACCAAGCATACATGGGATGGGCATGGGAATGCCCTTCTTGTATCGTGAAGGTGAACAAGTGCGTTGTCATTCCAATACTTTCCAGATTGAAGACAGCATCTAAACAGTGAGTAGAGACTTGCATAGCATATAATTAGCATATAATTCATACCTTCTGCTTTACATACAATGAGTTTTCAGGTTAGAGAGATTTATCTGTATTTTTTAGATATGGGAACGAAATGTGTTCTCTGCATTTGACCCATCCTATGGTACATAGGAGCATTGGGCTGCTATGTTCAGCGCCTGGGGAGCAAGTTGGGGATTCAGTGTCTTGCTCAAGGACACTTCGACATGCGGACAGTTGGAGGAGGGGGATCAAGGGGATCAAACCACCGACCCTATGCTTAGTGGATGACCTGCTCTGTCCACCCGTTCTACCCACTGAGCTACTGCCGCCGTTAGAGCTTTTATGGGATGATACTTAATTCCACAGCAGAATCTAAAAGGCTTGATTAGCTGAACCAGGGAACCCTTGAGAACTGGCCTCCAACTTTGAAAAGTCAGAACTTCCTTCTGAATTTTTAAATCATATTTTGTAGTTATTGCTCACATATACTTTATATTATGTTATTATATATTATGTTTATGTATGTGAAATATACTAAGTTTTGGAGCAGAATAGATCAATAAATAGTCAAAAGCCTTCACTGTCTTTTCATGTCTTAATTCTTTCATTCATTCATTTCATTCTTTTGTAATTGAGAGGCTGAGCTATGCACACTTCCCAGCCTGTTCGACAGGTTTTACAGGAATGTAAAGCCTGTGCAGAATGCGCCAACATCAAATTTGAAAGTAAAATGTACAGCAGCCTAGCACTGCTGAGGTGTATTAACAAGTTAGAAATATGAAAAGCAGCCCCACAAATCACCTGGTCTCAGTCAGTCTGACTCAGACCAGGCAACGCTGCTTAAGGCCGCAATCAGACAGAGGGAAATGGAAAACAATGCAAATGACGGGCACTTTTTTGCGTTTTGAGTTGAAGTTTGTTTTGCTGCTACAGCGTTTGCTGTACTCATATGGGTCGCTTTGGGTCATGTGGACAAACAACCAAATCTGTCCTTTAGGTTGGAGCTCAAGTTGGCTTGGAAGTGTATCCTGCTAGCTCTTTAACAGTAAAGCGTGTAAAAAATTGTGGGACCAGCCAATCTCCTGTGTGGGTGTACCGTGCATGGACTGTAGTACAGATTCAACCTGACTTGTGACAAGCCAGTGGAAACCATCCAGACATAAAGCACCTACCAAACAAATACAAACAAATCGCCTAATCGAGAACTCGCTGAGATTTGGACGTTGTACTTGATTATAATTGTTTGGTATTTCTTGCATCCATAACTTTGATTTAATTCAGATTATTTGATAATCAAGATGAAGAGAACTATTTAATTTTTTTCTTCTCACCTTGCGAAGGGCCCTTTCCTGCTCTGGGGCAGCTGGGTACGTATCCAGATTGCCCGTATGGTAGATCCAGGCTTGTCTATCTAGTCATGGTTTATCTCTATTACAACTTCACATAGTTGATGAATTACTGTGGAAAAAGGAAATAAAACGACTATCCTTTCCCCTCTCCATCATGCTACATTGAGATTTCAAAATGTAGGTTTGAGTTTAGCATGGATGTAGTGTATCATGTCAGTTGATACTCACAACTCAGAAATAGAAACTCAGTTGAAGAAATACATCTGAAATAGTTTCTGTGCAGCAGCACAGCATGGGCACCTCTGCTGTGTGTGCACAAACAATGAATGTGTGTCACCACACCTATCAGTGCACAAACACTCGAAACTATAGAATATAGAATGATGACGTAAAAGCTCATAGTGTAATGATGTGGCCAAGTGTTTCATAAAATCTCTTTTCAAACTTTTGATTTAGCTACTTGACCAAGATTGTTATTTTATGTTTAATAATTCAGATTCACTTTTTGTTATGTTTTTGTCTTTCCCAGGTTGAAGATGAAGATGCTATTCATATTGCTTGGATTTTCCGTTTTTGTCAAAGGTAAGAAAATATTTAAACTTGTAAGTACTTGTAAGAGTACTAATAACGTAATTATTGTATCAATGACAATGACTTGATTGCAAATAACATAACAACCAGGCATTCTAACAAATAATATGACAAAGCTACTGTATATCCGAAACATGTAAGGGGAACTGATATCCTCTATCAGAAACCCCCTCTCTGGATCCTCAAGCTTTAACTTTACATTCCTTGTATTGTTGACAACCGTCTCCCTCTGGGCTTCCACAAGAGATTCAATATAGCCCACTACATCGACCCAACTGCAGCCTTTTGAGGAGTACCAATCCCAAAGAAAAGCTTTATGTACACATTATGCAACACTGTATAATGACCAAATTCTAACATACATTCTCTAATAAATACATACTAGGGCTAATTGTTTGATGATACATGGTCATTTTGTTGTGTTCTGTGCTGCAATATAGTGTGATATGGACGCTAGGAGAGATACAATTTGGCTGACAACGAAACCCAAAATTATTAGTTTCAGACTTGATGTTCTAATTAAGTTGCAACCTTTTTCTTTCAGGTTCTACTGTCCAAACTGTTCAAGGAGTGGTCGGAGGGAAGGTCATAATTCACCTCAGACGAACTACGAATTTAACAATAAAATCTTTGACGTTTCAAAGTGACAAATGTGGTTTTATAATCGGATGTCATGAAACTAAACGCCTACCCAAGAAACCAAATCGCGCCAGCCTGAACATTGAAGAGATGACAGTAACCATAGTTAATCTGAAAGTCTCCGATGAAGGGCGCTACGAATGCATCATTATGAATACTGGTTCAACTGGTACTGATGAAGACAGTACCATAGAACTCAAAATAACTGGTAGGCCTCCCATCAATCATTCAAACTCTCAACAAGAACAATGTTAACATAGATATATAATACTTATTGAACCACTTCAAACCAGTTTATTCTGAAATGAATACATGTGGGCATTTGTGTAATTTCAGGACAACCCATCAACAGTTATTATCTTATATCCTTCTTTGAAACTTTGGTCCTTCCATATGTAACGGAGCAGTTAAACAGACAAAACTGGAAAAATTGCAGTGCTGAGGTCAATGACCTCTCAAGGTTATCAGAGGTCATATAGTTATTACCTTGATGTCTGAAATAAAACCTTGGGGTATGTAGATGAAATGTTGAAACGTTTATTGCTTTAGCACAAGTGGTTTGCCTGTCTGCCTCACTAGTGGGCCAGTGACACCCTTTGAAACTAATTGTGATATTCTATAATGAACTTGTCTTGTTCTCTCACTTACCTAGGAAACCACAGTGCGCCCACAATGACTGATGATTTCTCCAATTGCTCACTTTCACTTCCTGCCAACGCGGTCTATCCATGTACCAACATATCTTGGAATGTTCCCAGAGGCCTTGAGTATCAACCAGAGGACACATCTGTACAGGGTAATAATTCTCTGCTGTTCAACATCTCTAGTACTGCTTTCTTCAACCGTTCAGACGAATCACCGCAATCCATCAACTGCTCTGCCTGGAACCTGTATTCCGATGAGATGAAGGTGTGTCAGCAGCACAAAGGTGAATGTCATTTAGGGAACAGGCCAATAGGGATAATAACTAAAAATTTGCTGCTAAAAATGTGTCTTTTTTTTTTTTTTTTTTTACAATGTGCCATGAGGTCTGAGTGTTTTTGTATGGCCCTTCACTGTTAGACATAGTCCTTGCAGTGAGCTTGACTACAGCCCTCCCTGACCTTGTTCGCATTGTCACATTGGTTTCAGTCCCACAGGTTGGGGTGTGCTGTCTTTCCTCACTGTGACCCCCTGGTCTTTATCCAGTGTTGCCGACTCTTTTGATAGACTCTGTCTGTTGCATCTCTATGTTGTATGGCCCACGCACATGGCTCCTGTTGTGCCTTACCTTGTTTCCATTTGGTGTTTGGGCAGTGTAGCTCCGTGGCTCGCTGCACCTTTGCAGGACCTTTGCTGGGTGCCATGTCCATAGCTCCTGGTTCCAGACACGCTGACCCTGTTCCCTGTGAGAGCTGCGGTCATGGTGTTCCTTGATTGCAGCTGCTCTGTGATCCAGATGCTGTCTGTGTCCCTCTTCCCTGGGTCTGATCGGCTTGGCAGCAGGGTGGTGATTGTTCTGCTAAAAAATTTGCTGTCAATAGGTGTCGCTCTTACCTGCAGCAAAGCAATGTGAAGGTCATCTTTTTTTTAAATCGTTTTCTCCACAATGGCCTTGCTGTGTCTTACATGTCTGTCAATGAAGCCATTGCGTTTTGGGTATTGGGGTGAGCTTGTAAAGTGTCTCACTCCCCAGTCAGTCAACATTCTTTTGAAGGCGTGTCCTTGTGGTCCATTATCAGTCAGCATCTCATCCAGAATTCCAAATAGAGACATGTACGTTTGAATCTTCTATGGGACTGCGTGGCTGGATACTGGAGTGGGCATTTCATCCACAAGTGGATATTTGGAGCATCTGTCCACAGTCAACAGGGACTGGTGACCATTGGTTTCAAACAAGTCAGAGGCTACTGACTGCCATGGCTTTGACGGTGTGTTGTGTGGTGTGAGAGGTTCTTTTGGGTTTGCGTCTTGATGCTCTACACATACACTGCATGACTTATAGTTCTTTTCTTTTTTGTCCATTAGGTACTTTCTCTTGCCAGCCGATGTGTTTTTTCAATACCTTGATGGCCCATGTGCAGTTGCATGATATCCTTGCCCATGGAATCTGGGATGAGTATCTTTCTGCCCTTGAATATGACTCCTGACTCCACAGCAAGTTTTTCTCTGACTAGTATGCATGCAGGTCTTTGGGCATGTCCTTTATGTTTTCAGGCCAGTTTTCCTTTCCTTGCGTCAAAGTCTTGTTTTCATTGTTCTTGTTGTCTGGTCTTCTTACAGCACCTTCCCCAATGTCCTTTCTCGCCGCAAGCCTTGCAGATGTTGTGAAATGCGGGACATTGTCGCGGTTGGTGGCTCATGCTAAAGTTATGACATGTCCGGCCCCTCTATATTACATGCACTTTTCCCGAGCTGGTTAGTCCAAGTTGCATTAACTGTTCATTCCCTGCTTGCTTCATATTTCCATCCTTCTTTCAATACATCAGCCAAGGAATAGCCTTGAGGTTTTCCATATAGGTCGTTTCTCAGGGCATCTTGTGGGGTGCTAGCAATTATGAGTTTGATAAAAGGTTTGTTTAGCTCTGCTTTGGTGAACTGACATTTCAGCACCATAGTCCTGGCTCTAGTCACAAAGTCATCACTGCCTTCCTCTGGCTTTTGTCTTTGAGTTGCATTAAGTTGAGTCTGTGAATCCTAAAGTTCACATTTAATTTAAGCTGCTCTTTAAAAAAAAGTCTCGGGTTTTGTCTTGTCCTCATCACTGAGTCCGCTAGCATTCAGTCTTATTCTCATCATCCCCAATGCCTTTGCAAATTTTCCTAGCTCGTTTAACTTCATCTGTTACTCCCTTATCGTCCAGATACAGACACACTTTCTGCTTAAATAATGTGATAGCTTCACTCAGATACACTTCGGACCAGTTCATCGTTGTTATATGTGATGCCATTTTAGCTTGGTTGTCACTCACCACGTTTGGCGAAAGTTATCCACAATTCCTTTTAGAGGATCCCTCCATGCAAAGAGCATACGTTCCTGTATGTTTCATAGGCGATCCACTACCGCTGCCACCATGTTGTTTTATTCAGGAGTTAATGATGAGGACTTGATTACAGATTCATGTAGCGACCTAAACGAACAAATGAGTCGCTGAGAGACTGAGGTTGGGCCTGATTGTCTGACATGCTTCCTAAAAGATTCACTGCTATTCGAAAATAAGTTTTAACTTTTTATTAACGAAACCGATGATCAAATGCACAAACTCAAAATCACTCAAAAGTCTTCATAGTGATCAAAAAATAGCGGTCAACAAAAACTACGGCGGCCCAGCTCAGCCTCTGTCTCACAGTGAGAAATGAACAGGTGCCTAAATGAACTAATAACCCCGCCCATATCCAGTGACACGCTGTCCCCTACTCAATATGACCACATCATGAAACATCATAACCAAAACAAACACCAGGAAATAACAGCATCCCTTCACCTTGTGACTAATAGAAAAAGCACCTACCATTCATGGCTGCTACAATTCACGTTACTTTACTTCAACCGTTAGATCAGGGAACACAGTAAAGAGCACCATGTGTATCTACCTGCTCACATATACTCATATCACTCCGCCTAGGGCGGTAATCTAGTTCCATTAACCCTACCATAAGAGGCCCCTCACTGTTCGCTGTGTTGTTGTTAAATAAATTAGATTGACTGGACGGACGTGTGTTGTGGTTTCTAGTGGGAAATGTAGTGTGGCTATCAGGGAACGTGTGACGCTATGTGTGCAAACTCACGACAAAACAGTAGGCTCTGGGAAAACAAGACCCTCGCTTTTCACAATCATATTGTCAATGTGGTAGATTAGGTTTCTTGAAGTTGGTAAAGGAATGCACTCATGTTTCTCAGGTCTTTCAGTCATTTGAGGAAATAAAATAAAAAACTGAATGGCCTGCCATGTCATACAGAACAACAAATAATTGTAATGATATTTGCTGCTATTTCTGTACAAACCTGTTTGTTAATTCTGGTGTCAATGTGTTTTCCCAGATGAAAATAAGAAACCGGTAGCATGGGTTATCGGGCTTATCGTGGTTGTCGTGGTTTTTGGGCTGGGTATCCTGGTGGTTGTTTTCTGCTACCGAAAAAGAAATAAAAGTAAGTGCACATAAGATCCTTGAACCAACAAACTAAAATAAATAACTCAGTATAATAAAGGTTGATGACATTTTCTCCATGTTGATTTTCAGCACATGACCCCGTGCCTCGGAATGATACAGACGGTAAGTGCATTTATCATGTCATTACGCTATGGTTTTTTCTGTATAATTACCTCATAATTACCTCATGGATATTATATATACATGTATATATAGTCTTTAAGTTTCAAACCTTTAATGGTCAATTAATAATTCAAAATGTAACAACTTTTTATTCTTATTTTTAGTTTTATTTATACAATTTTTTTTTAAATATATTTTTTATAAAAAAAATTTTTACATTGCATTTTATTCTTTAATTCTTTGTATTGTAATAGTGCTGTAATGAAGGACGCCGATGAATGTATTATTGTGACTGTCTTGGGTGGGAGTGATCTAAGGGAGGAGCGGGTTACGATAATTAATTGGTCGCACCTGATCACTGAATGGTGAAAGAATAGACAGCGACAGGTGGGTGTTCTGGGGAGCGACGCTTGTTGTTAACGCCGAGCTACACTCAAGGGTTTGAGGGTGGGTGCCGTTCGCATGCTGCTTAGGGCTGCCATATTTATGGGGGTTTGTCTGGTGATGCGAAAGGGAACTATGCATTGTTAAAAGCTGCTATGGCCAGATGTTTTGAGACCTGTGACAGTGGCGACTGGAGTCGGGCTACTTTCACAGCCCGCCGTCGTATGCATAATGAGACTGCCAGGGAGTTTGGAAATGCACTACGGCGTCTCGCCACTAAAGCTTACCCCACAACTGATAACTGCACACGTGATATGTTGGCTAGAGATCAGTTCCTCACACATTTTGCAACTGGTGACTTCCGTATCAGCCTGCGTAGAGCAAAACCTAATACAGTAATGCAGTATTTGGGGCACATTATTTCCTCAAAGGGTGTGAAGGCAGATCCTGCAAAGTAGAGGCTATGCGTCAGGGCCAGTGCCCAAAAATCAGACAGAGGTGAGGAGCTTTGTGGGTTTAGCCTCTCGCTATCGGAGGTTTGTGAGGGGGTTTGGGGAGATTGCTCGGCCGGCAGGCGTTTTAAATGGAAAGGCAGGCGTTTTAAATGGACAGAGACATGCCAAACAGCTTTTGAACAGCTGAAATTAAGTTTAATGTCGGCCCCTGTTCTGGTATATCCTGATCCCTCTAAAACATTCATTTTAGATACCGATGCTATTGATGCAGGTATTGGGGCTGTGTTGTCACAAGAAGAAGGGGTGTGTGAGCAGGTCATAGCATATGCCAGCAGAGCTTTAACGAAACAGGAAAAGAAATATGCAACCACAAAGAAAGAGCTGTTAAGCATGGTTACTTTCATAAAGCACTTCAAACACTATTTGTTGGGTAAGCAATTTGTCCAGCGGAGAGATCATAACTCATAACAGGTGGCTGCATAATTTCCAAGGGTTGGAGGGACAGTTAGCCAGGTGGGTGGAGCAGCTGGCTAGCTTCCAATATAACATTGTTCACCGCCCGGGACGAGGGCATACCAACGCCGACGCGCTCTCGAGGCTGCCGGCTTACTTGCCAACTCCAAGGGTCTCTGAGCCAGTCCCACAGACATGTGGGGCGCCTGTAATAGCTGCGGTACAAACCATGTCTCCCAAGGGAACCCAAGGGTGGGAAGGGGATGAGTTGGCTCAGGCTCAGAGAGAGGATGTCGAGCTACAGAAGATAATTTTGCTAAAAGCAAGGGAGAGACTCATTTGCAACCACCGGATGATCTGCATAAGTATGCACCTGTGTGGTCCCAGATAAAAATGCAGGGCTCACGATTGTTGAGGTTTCCCCCACCCAACTCGGATGCTGCAAACCAGGTCCCGGTGGTTATTCCCACTGCAATGGTGTCAACAATCTTAAGGCAGTTACATAATGATAGTACGGGTGGTCACTTGGGAATACAGAAATTACAAGCAAAAGTAAAAGACCATTTCTATTGGCTGGGCTGGTTTGGGGATGTGAAACGATGGCGCAGGGAATGTGTGGATTGCTAAGAAAAGGGGGCTATGTCCAAAATTACAACGAAGGTTTAATGGTCCTTATAAAGTCACAGAAAGGATAACAGAAGTTCTGTATAGACTGGTTCCAGTGGAACCTTGTCTTCAAATTTCATTGTACACTGTATAATGACAATAAAGACTATTCTATTCTATTCTATGGGGGGACAGAAATGGTGGTGCATTTCAACTGACTTAAACCATGTCTTTCTTCAGCGAGAGAGGGTACCAACCAAGGGGGTGCAGAGAGACCACTGACTGCTGGCATGCCACCTGTTGAAATCCAGCTGCAAACCCTAGCTCCAACAGCGGGTCGAGAGAGCGAGGTGGTAGTGCCTGGAGCCAGAGCCGGGGAACCCCCAGTCCCACCTACAGCGGGTGAAAGCAGTGTGACAACACGCTGCGCTACCTCAGTGGGATCCCAAGGGCCAAGAGACCAGCCGGCTCCATCTACACTGGACCGAGGTGGGCAAGAACTTTCACACGCTGGGCCCATGCAAACAGCCACAACTAGCCATTCGGCAATGGCAGAGGGATGCAGCTAGCTGCATCCCTGCCCCAAGACTCACGCCAAGGACGACCAAGGAGGGCTCCAGTATGGTCACGGGACTATGAAATGGACTGATATGATTTCGACTCGGGATGAGTCTGCTTTATGGGAGGGGGGAGTGTAATGAAGGACGCTGTATGAATGTATTGTTGGGACTGTCTTGGGTGGGAGGGATCTAAGGGAGGAGCGGGTTACGTTAATTAATTGGTCGCACCTGATCACTGAGTGGGAAGGAGCAGGAACTTGAATGGTGAAAGAATAAAAGAACAAGACAGCGACAGGTGGGTGGTCTGGGAAGCGACGCTTGTTGTTAACGCCGAGCTACACTCAAGGGTTTGAGGGTGGGTGCCATTCGCATGCTGTTGTCCCCCCTGCCCCTGCCGGTCCACTCCTCATTTGAATGTCTTGCATTCAAATGCAAACCGCCACTTTCCACTACAATCCTCCTGATCTACCGGCCCCCCAAACCAAACCCGGCCTTCATCCCCGAGATACATGACCTCCTCACTACACTCTACACAACCCCAGGGAATATCAATTTTAATATCCATGTTAACAACCCCTCTTCCTACTCTGTAGCTGAATTCACTAATCTTCTGGACAGTCTCAACCTCACCCAACACGTCAGTGTCCCAACACACTCCAGAGGCCACACTCTTGATCTGTTGATCACCAACTCCACCTCCATCAGCAATCTCTCAGTGCACGATCTGGGCGTGTCTGACCATAAGGCCATTTCAATGGAACTACCCACCCTGTCCCCCCTCAGTAAGCCCAGCAGACAAATCAGATTCAGGAACCTTAAAAACATCAACCCTGTCACCCTGACTGCTGACCTCCGCCATCTCTCCACTGCCAACCCCCCTTCAGTCACTGAATCTGTGGATCTCTACAATTCATCACTCAGCCCCCTCCTGGACCGCCATGCCCCAGTGAAGCCCAGAACCGTCACATTCACATGCTCTGCCCCCTGGTACACCAGTGAGCTGCGGCTACAGAAGAGAACAGGGCGTGTCCTTGAATGCCGTTTCAAGGACTCAGAACTTGCTGTTCACAATCTAGCCTACCGGGAACATCAAAAGGCCTACAGCAAGTCCCTCAGTGACACACAGTCCCGGTTCTACTCCCACATAATCAATAACAGCCCTGGTAACTCCAAGCAACTTTTTTCAACCATAAATCATCTCCTCAAACCTCAGACCCCTCTACACTCAGATAACACGCAGGAGCGGTGCAACATCTTCCTCTTCTTCTTTAAAACCAAAGTTGAAAACATCCGCTCCCTTCTCTCCAGCCCCCCCCGCGCCCCCTGCCTCCCCGCCCCCCTTTTTCCAGCTCCCCTGCTCTTCCTGCTCCCCCTCTTCTTCCCAGCCCCTCTGCCCCCCAGGTCACATCTACTCAGCTCCTCTGCTGTTTCACGGACATCACTCAGCACGAGATTGAAAACATCTTAAGGAAGATGAAGCCCTCCACCTGTGACCTGGACCCATTTCCCTCAGCCCTGATAAAAAGTCACTCCTCTGCAATAAGTCCCATGATCACCAAAATCATCAATCAGTCCCTCCGGTCCGGCCATGTCCCCACATCTCTGAAAACTGCTGTCATCAAGCCCCTTCTCAAAAAGCCCAGCCTTGACCCCGAAGCACCCGCAAACTACCGCCCCCATCTCCAACCTCCCTTTCCTGTCAAAGGTGTTAGAAAAGGTAGTTTCTGCCCAACTCAACGACCATCTCACAACAAGCAGTCTTTTTGAGAAGTTCCAGTCTGGTTTCCGCTCTGGCCACAGTACAGAAACTGCCCTGGTCAGGGTCACCAATAACCTGCTGATGACGGCTGATGCTGGCTCTCCATCACTTCTCATCATTCTCGACCTCACCGCAGCATTTGACACAGTTGACCACCACATCCTTCTACACCGCCTCCACTCCTCCATTGGACTCTCGGACACTACCCTGGCCTGGTTCACATCATATCTCAAGGACAGAACAGAGTATGTATCCCTGGGTGGGGCCAAATCGGACACACACTCTGTCACATGTGGTGTCCCCCAAGGATCAGTCCTTGGCCCCACCCTCTTCACGCTGTACATGCTACCCCTTGGTCGTGTCATCAGCCGGCATGGAATATCTTTCCACTGCTACGCTGATGACACCCAACTGTATATCAAAACTAATCCAACCCCCTCTGCAGCCCTTTCCACACTTTCCACCTGCCTGGAGGAGATAAAGGCGTGGATGACGGCTAACTTCTTGCAACTCAACAGCTCAAAAACGGAAGCCATTCTTGTTGGCACTCCACACCAGACCCGATCCTCCACTATCACCAGCATCACCTTCTCCGGCCACGATATCCACCTCTCATCCTCAGTCACAAACCTCGGTGTCAGAATGGACCCTCACCTGACTTTTGAGACCCATATTAAACATCTTTGCAAAACCTCCTTCTTCCACCTCAGGAACATTGCAAAACTCCGCCCCATACTCACTCTCCCCGATGCCGAAAAACTTGTCCACGCCTTTGTCTCCTCCAGGCTGGACTACTGCAACGCACTCCTCATCGGGATCCCCAGCAAGAACATCCAGCAGCTGCAGTACATTCAGAACTGTGCTGCCATAATCCTGATGGGGGTGCGGAAGTACCACCACATCACACCCTCAAATCCCTCCACTGGCTTCCTGTCCGGTACAGAATTGATTTCAAAGTTTCCCTTCTGTCCCACCAGTGCCTCCATGGCACTGCGCCCCTATACCTCAAACAACTCATCACCCCTCATTCCTCCTCACGCCATCTCCGCTCTGGACAAGCCAACCTCCTCCACACTCCGAGGACAAGGCTCCGAACCATGGGCGACCGCGCCTTCTGTTCAGTTGCACCCAGTCTGTGGAATGCACTCCCTGACCATCTAAGGGCTCCACAGACTGTGGACTCTTAAAAAAGGCCTTAAAACGCATCTTTTTAGAAAGGCCTTTGGATAAACTGCTATTTTAATGTTTACTCTACTAGTTTTAAAGTCTTTAATGTTGTTTTATCCTGTAGCACTTTGAGGTCATTTAATTGATGTAAAGTGCGTTATAAATAAAATTTATTATTATTATTATTGTTTAGGGCTGCCGGCGGCGAAGATAGCTCAGTGGGGTGACAGCAGATAAGGCCGGGTAATAGGAGTGTATGCTAGGCTGTGTAGCTTCTCAGCTAGGGGCTCTCCGGTTCCGCTACTGTCAGAGGCCTCACGCGAGCGCTGGGCTGGCTTCTTCCTTTTACCTACCAGCGCCAAAGCTTAGACCCCAGCGGAGGGTCTTGTGTCTTGGGAAAGTTAAGTTTTAACCTTTACTCTGTGTGTGTGTGTGTGTGTGTGTGTGTGTGTGTGTGTGTGTGTGAGTGATTGTGTGTTTTTAGACTGAGCAGTATAACCATTTTATGATTGGGTTGGGAGGGTTGTAATGATGAACTGAACTCTTGTGTAGTCTAGTCCGATGGCGTCTTGTGTGTCCGGTAACATTGCATTGTGCATGTGTGCAGTGCCCGAAGGGGGTGACGTAGCCTTTGCTTTAATGCGTGTGCAATAACTTTTAAATTGCCTTATTGTAGTGTTCCCGGTGTGCCGTGTGAAGGCCTGTTTTGCTGTGGTGAAGGTTAATCGTTTAGGGTGACAACATTGGGGTTTAGGACTTCATGAACCTGACCCAATCTGACATGTTTGGTAACTGCATATGAATTATAATAAAGATTCTTGTTTCTACTGTTTGGTGTGCTGCCTGCTGTAGATTGTAGCCTATTCCTCTCGCCGCAACTATCTGACCTCACGTTCTAGGTTTATTACACTGCTGCTACACTGTAATTTCCCAGCTTGGGATCAATAAAGTATTTCTATTCTATTCTATTCTATTCTACAGACCTGGAGACAAATCTTTGAACCTGAGAGCTCCTTCGGGGGTACTGTGTAATACGAAGGGCTACTTGTTTGAAAGCCATTAAATTCTCCAATCTTTGGAGTCTTTCCTCTTTAGTCTTTGCGCGGACCAAGCACCAAACCTGGGGAGACCGAGCCTTCGCCATCGCTGCCCCCTCCCTCTGGAACTCACTCCCCAAACCCATCCGTATCTGCACACACCTCCCAACCTTCAAGACCATGCTCAAGACTCAGCTTTTAACTTATAACAAAGTGTTCTATACTGCTCTCTGTTTTATAATATGTATATCTATATGTATAGTCTGTTTTTAACTATTTTGACTTTGACTTTGACTAAAACTGTAAAGTGTCTTTGAGCTTCTGTAAAAGCGCTTGCGAATAAAATGTATTATTATTATTATTTGTCTTAGTGTTTGCAATTGCCATCATTGCTCCTTTCAAGACCTCCCAGTCCGAAAAGTCTTCTACTGTATGTTCTTTATCAAAAAAAAATAGCAGCTCTAAATTAAGTTTCCGTTGCTTTTTGTGACTTGTTCACTGGCCTCATGAAAACTGACTGCCGTTTGCCCAAAGCTGCCTTTAACTCCTGGGCAAAGGCTTGCGGGGCACTGCCAGGTGGATAGTGGGGATGGAAGCTAGTGTGACAGGTAATGTCCCTCCACATTGGGCCACTTTACACACTTGTCTTTTTCTGCCATGTTTTTCTTCATTTTGTGGGTATATGCATCTAGCTCCCCATTTTATTTTTGCTCGCTAGCTTGTCTCAGCAAAGAGTGCACACGATATTGATCCTTCCAGATAAGTTCATGAAACATTTTTGTTTTTAAAATGATAATTCAATATTGCCATTGCCTTTACATCTACACAAACGCAAGTGTTATTGATTGAAAAAGATCAACACAATGAAATAAAAATGGTCAAAATGTTTCACCACGGTGACTAGTGTTGTAGAACATGCCCTGTGGGTCCCTGGGGGCACCATGTTGGCTACCCCTGGACTAGACAATTGCCCCTTTTACACAGCCTGTTCAAGGCGGGAATGTTGGGGGTTATTTCACCTTTCCTTCTGTATGAAACTACAATAAGAGGCGGAGCATTGTTCCACCTCTAAGCCGGCAGCGATGTTGGAATGGTGGTTAACTGGCATGGTATATATTAGTATATATATTACAGTTATGTGATATTTGCTAAACGTGTGGCAAGTAAACTAAAGTCTGAGAGTACCAAATTGTGGCCATGAGGAACAGCAGTCGTGAATAAACTAAAATCAACTCTTTGGTGACCGTGAGCAAGACAGGGCAGCGTTGGTTGGTTTGATACCATTTGCGTTACGCAGAAGCAGTGCTGGAAGTTGTGGAAGGGGATGTTGTTGTAGTGGCAGTAGACTTCAAACAGGAAGTTCTGGAGCACGTCCACGTCGATTTGGAAGGCGGTGAGGAAGTCCAGGTCAGTGTACATCACCTGCAGAAGGACCAGCATCTCCGCCTCCTCCCACTGCCTGAGGACACCACAACCCACAAGGATGGCGTTAGTTTACTGCCCCCTACAGGTTAAGAAGCAGTATAACCACAACCCCACACGGATGGCGTTAGTTTACTGCCCCCTATAGGTTAAGAAGCAGTATAACCACAACCCCACACGGATGGCGTTAGTTTACTGCCCCCTACAGGTTAAGAAGCAGTATAACCACAACCCCACACGGATGGTGTTAGTTTACTACCCCCTACAGGTTAAGAAGCAGTATAACCACAACCCCACACGGATGGCGTTAGTTTACTGCCCCCTACAGGTTAAGAAGCAGTATAACCACAACCCCACATGGATGGTGTTAGTTTACTGCCCCCTACAGGTTAAGAAGCAGTATAACCACAACCCCACATGGATGGCGTTAGTTTACTGCCCCCTACAGGTTAAGAAGCAGTATGACTACAACCCCACACGGATGGCGTTAGTTTACTGCCCCCTACAGGTTAAGAAGCAGTATAACCACAACCCCACACGGATGGCGTTAGTTTACTGCCCCCTACAGGTTAAGAAGCAGTATAACCACAACCCCACATGGATGGTGTTAGTTTACTGCCCCCTACAGGTTAAGAAGCAGTATAACCACAACCCCACATGGATGGTGTTAGTTTACTGCCCCCTACAGGTTAAGAAGCAGTATAACCACAACCCCACATGGATGGTGTTAGTTTACTGCCCCCTACAGGTTAAGAAGCAGTATGACTACAACCCCACACGGATGGCGTTAGTTTACTGCCCCCTACAAGAAGCAGTATAACCACAACCCCACAAGGATGGCGTTAGTTTACTGCCCCCTACAGGTTAAGAAGCAGTATAACCACAACCCCACATGGATGGTGTTAGTTTACTGCCCCCTACAGGTTAAGAAGCAGTATAACCACCACCCCACATGGATGGCGTTAGTTTACTGCCCCCTACAGGTTAAGAAGCAGTATAACCACAACCCCACATGGATGGCGTTAGTTTACTGCCCCCTGCAGGTTAAGAAGCAGTATGACTACAACCCCACACGGATGGCGTTAGTTTACTGCCCCCTACAGGTTAAGAAGCAGTATAACCACAACCCCACATGGATGGTGTTAGTTTACTGCCCCCTACAGGTTAAGAAGCAGTATAACCACCACCCCACGCGGATGGCGTTAGTTTACTGCCCCCTACAGGTTAAGAAGCAGTATAACCACAACCCCACACGGATGGCGTTAGTTTACTGCCCCCTACAGGTTAAGAAGCAGTATAACCACCACCCCACGCGGATGGCGTTAGTTTACTGCCCCCTACAGGTTAAGAAGCAGTATAACCACAACCCCACATGGATGGCGTTAGTTTACTGCCCCCTACAGGTTAAGAAGCAGTTTAACAACAACCCCACGCGGATGGCGTTAGTTTACTGCCCCCTACAGGTTAAGAAGCAGTTTAACAACAACCCCACAAGGATGGCGTTAGTTTACTGCCCCCTATAGGTTAAGAAGCAGTATAACCACAAACCCACGCGGATGGCGTTAGTTTACTGCCCCCTACAAGAAGCAGTATAACAACTAAAACACTTGAATCTCATTCATAGGGCTTGTAAATTGTGGCGTCCCACCGCAATGAGCGCCTCCATTTCGGAAATATAGTAGCATAGAAATGTTATTGGTAGTAATCGTGTTTTGGTCTATGTTCAGTTATTAATTGTGGTTGATTTGTCATTAGGGGAGACATTGTTGTGATTGAAACTGCCACCGCATTTGTCACACGAGAGATGGCAATACAAAGTTAGTTTTTTTTCCTTGGTGACGATATATTTCAGTTTCACAGTGCTCAACTCTCATCTTAAAAAATTTTAGAATTGCCATCAAAAATCCCATGATGCATTCTGATGTATATTTTTCACGACTGAATACGATTAACAATCTGTGTATCTATTAATATTCTTAACTGATTCTTAACCCTCGGATGTCGTGTACGCGTGTGAGTGCAAGTGTGTGTGTGTGTGTGTGTGTGTGTGTGTGTGTGTGTGTGTGTGTGTGTGTGTGTGTGTGTCTGGTGGAGACTTACCAGTTGTCAAAGAGGGGCGTTTTAAGGTATTCCCTCACTTCCTCATTCACATGCAGGGAACTACATCCCAACACAAGTAACAATATGTTTTTTTTTTGTCTGTAAATTGGTAGGCCTAAATGGGATTTTGAATATCGTAGATTTGAGGACGAAACGATCAAAGGCATTTGATCACAGCTGACAAATTACGCGGAAACATTTTAAACAAAACTGCACGCACCCATGCATCGGCGCGTCACATTTATTGAACGAGTAAACGAAGGAAAGCCCTCTGATTGGACGGGCAAGTGGGCGGGCCTAGGCCCGTCCAGGCCCACCACGGGGATGGGTGGGGGGGGGCTTTGCCACTGATTTTCATCATTATTATGGTGATTATTATGGTGTTTTTTTATTTGACGGCACAGAGATTCGGGGCTGTAGCCCCGAATGCCCAAGTCTAACGACGCATCTGCTCACATCATAAGGGCAGCCCCACCAGGTACAAAACTAATTACAATTATTTTTTCACTTTTTTTTGTCGTCATCCACACAGCGGTTGACAGACCGAGCTCTGCACTCCCGCGGGACGCCACGCAAAATAGTGCAGCGAGGGACACATTTTGAAAGCGCATTGCGGCTGCGGGCGGGCGGGATACTGCACTCCTGCAAATTAAATTGGAGAAAATTAAGACAATTCTATTTAGAAACAAATCCAAACAGAATCCCTTTAATCATTCAAACTGACTTCATTATAACGGCAGAATGAAAACTTCAAACACAACCATCTTTAAACATCAAATCTATTTCAATGACTGTTGCTTTCAAGGGCCTTTGCACATTTACAGTGAAAACTGATTGTATTGATTTGTAATTATTGTAAAACATCAGTTCTTCCAGACATTAGATTTTTAGTAAAACGTTTAACTGTTTAATAAAAAAAAAAAAGTAACCATGCTTTCCCAGGCAATCTTTAAAAAGATCCTCTTCTTTTTCTCCAACGTAAAGTACGAGTTATGTTAAAAGTTCCACCCCTCGTCTCAATGCTTTGGTTCTGTGAACAGATTAATATGCTTTAATATATGTGAGAGTAAGAGACAGTAGGTCCATCTCCCTGCAAACAAATTTAAACAAGCACATGTGCTTGTTTAAATTTGCAATTTTGAACAACCCAGCATGCAAGCATTTCAAACCATTGCCAGTATACAACATCTCTGGCTTAAGCCTAAGATGCACAACATACAAGATATGGGGAGGTTTTTTTTGGGGGGGGGGAGGGGTCGGTAGAGGACGGATGTTATGCAGGGTTCAACTCTGAACACTTGAACAGTAGAAGGCAACAGTCTGGAACAGGACCCGGCTCTGCTGGACCCGGAGCGTGTTCCCACCCTGGAACAGGACCCGGCTCTGCTGGACCCGGAGCGTGTTCCCACCCTGGGGCAGGACCCGGCTCTGCTGGACCCGGAGCGTGTTCCCACCCTGGAACAGGACCCGGCTCTGCTGGACCCGGAGCGTGTTCCCACCCTGGAACAGGACCCGGCTCTGCTGGACCCGGAGCGTGTTCCCACCCTGGAACAGGACCCGGCTCTGCTGGACCCGGAGCGTGTTCCCACCCTGGAACAGGACCCGGCTCTGCTGGACCCGGAGCGTGTTCCCACCCTGGAACAGGACCCGGCTCTGCTGGACCCGGAGCGTGTTCCCACCCTGGAACAGGACCCGGCTCTGCTGGACCCGGAGCGTGTTCCCACCCTGGAACAGGACCCGGCTCTGCTGGACCCGGAGCGTGTTCCCACCCTGGGGCAGGACCCGGCTCTGCTGGACCCGGAGCGTGTTCCCACCCTGGAACAGGACCCGGCTCTGCTGGACCCGGAGCGTGTTCCCACCCTGGAACAGGACCCGGCTCTGCTGGACCCGGAGCGTGTTCCCACCCTGGAACAGGACCCGGCTCTGCTGGACCCGGAGCGTGTTCCCACCCTGGAACAGGACCCGGCTCTGCTGGACCCGGAGCGTGTTCCCACCCTGGGGCAGGACCCGGCTCTGCTGGACCCGGAGCGTGTTCCCACCCTGGAACAGGACCCGGCTCTGCTGGACCCGGAGCGTGTTCCCACCCTGGAACAGGACCCGGCTCTGCTGGACCCGGAGCGTGTTCCCACCCTGGAACAGGACCCGGCTCTGCTGGACCCGGAGCGTGTTCCCACCCTGGAACAGGACCCGGCTCTGCTGGACCCGGAGCGTGTTCCCACCCTGGAACAGGACCCGGCTCTGCTGGACCCGGAGCGTGTTCCCACCCTGGGGCAGGACCCGGCTCTGCTGGACCCGGAGCGTGTTCCCACCCTGGGGCAGGACCCGGCTCTGCTGGACCCGGAGCGTGTTCCCACCCTGGAGCAGGACCCGGCTCTGCTGGACCCGGAGCGTGTTCCCACCCTGGGGCAGGACCCGGCTCTGCTGGACCCGGAGCGTGTTCCCACCCTGGGGCAGGACCCGGCTCTGCTGGACCCGGAGCGTGTTCCCACCCTGGAACAGGACCCGGCTCTGCTGGACCCGGAGCGTGTTCCCACCCTGGAACAGGACCCGGCTCTGCTGGACCCGGAGCGTGTTCCCACCCTGGGGCAGGACCCGGCTCTGCTGGACCCGGAGCGTGTTCCCACCCTGGGGCAGGACCCGGCTCTGCTGGACCCGGAGCGTGTTCCCACCCTGGAGCAGGACCCGGCTCTGCTGGACCGGATAGTGGACAGCGTGGCCAGCTCCTGGATCAACAACGGTCATTTCAAGGTGAGATGATGATGATGATGAGGTTGGTTGAGAGACCCCGGAGCTCTCCTGTGTGGGTCGACAGCTTTTTGAACAAAAGTTTGGTGGTGTAACGTAAACAGTGACGCCACATCCACATGAGCATCCCCCTGATGTGCCAGCCTGCTTCAACCCGCAGAGTGACTTTTATAAAGTAAACATCTGGGAAGTGTACCGACTCTGATTTGACTTGCTTTAAAATCAACTTGTTTTGATTTTGACATCCTTTCCATGTTTGAGGTTACCCACAACTGTGGGTAAGCACCGCAGCCTCTGGTCATCACAATAAGCTTGTGCTACAGGTGAAGGAAGGCAGGATCCACTGACAGGACCCACACACCAACCTTTGAGCCGGACCTCAGGTGTTTGAGACAACGTGTCTCATGGGAATGTTTGCAGCTGAAGGGGTTTCTCTTTGATTGAGTGGCAGAGTGGTTTAAGTTGTGAAGTGCGATGCTATAGCGTGTAATGGATGCTGCTGCCATGCATTAGCCTGAAGGGGCCTGCTCTGTGCTCGTGGTGGCAGAGAGATGCTCAGAGATTGGTGTGTGTGTGTGTGTGCGGGGCTATAGCATATAGGGAGGTCGATGGCCTGCTATGCTAGCACAAAGTCCTCGCCAACCAATCAGACTGACAAGCTGTGGCGTGTTTTACAACAATCTTTGCTTTTGCGTTGACAACATTCATTCATTAAATATTGAAACTGTCCTCGTTAAACAGAGAGAGAGAGAGAGAGAGTGTGTGTGTGTGTGTTTCTTTCTTTCACACCTCTTCATAAATAGTTGAGGGGCCATCAAACCTTGTGATCCTGTTAATTAAAGAATATATATATATATATATATATATATATATATATATATTCACACAATACACATACACACACGTCCTCATGGAGTCCTGGGGGGTGTACTACGAAGCTCGATTAGTGGGTTAGCGAGGTATGTTGAGCTCAAAGCCTGGGTTAGCTGTCATACGAAAGTCGCTCTCTTTTAGCGGCGCTATATCACCATGGTAACTTATGCTCGCAACCAAACCTGGTCGGGAGGAGGTTTTCAGCTAACTTTCCGATTAGATCGGCTACTTAAAGCTCAGCGCCGCCTCCTATTCAGGGTGTTTCGCTGAGTTTTGTTCTTATTTGCTACAGGTAATCAACATCAGATGAAAGGTTAGAGCCTATCCTATTGCAAATCATAGGCTACATTCACCTGACATTATTGCAACTTACCACATTGAATATACAGTATATATATATTTTTAGAATAGAATAGAATAAAATACTCTTTTTTGTGCTTATTAAGGACGGTCGTGCTAACACCCAATCTAGATGGGGTAAAAGGCATGATGATGGACAGGCAAGATATGAACACCGGTCGCTGGTGTGCAGTTCACATAATCCACCACACCACCGTCACTACCTTCTGGCACATGCAATACTTTTTTACAGATAGGATGTATTTGAAATGAATTCCCTAAATAACAGAACAAATCAGGTTGCTTCTGCATTTTACAATCATATGCACAATTTTCCCAAAATGTAAGGATGGAACAGCGGTCTAGGGCGCTGCGTTTGGGTCGCAATCTCCCCTGGAGGCGTGGGTTCGAATCCTACCTTTGACAAGTAATTTGCATGCACTGTTGCTCCGTATATATTTATAGTTATTTTACTTATATTTTTTTACTACTGTTTTTCTCTTGCACCAATTGCACCAAGTCAAATTCATTGTAGGTGCAAACCTACTTAGCAATAAACGTGTTTCTGATTCTGATTCTGATTAATGGCGAACAATTCTGCATTCGGCATAGTTATTTTTAGACAATTAGGCTATGCAGAATGTTTTCACTTACGCACAGAATCTGCTATTTTTTGCCAGCACACCTCCCTAGCCTTATTATGGGCAATTGCCCCTTGCCGTTATTTTCTTTTTAAACTCCTCGTATGAGTTCATAACGACTAATTGCTCCTCCAGAGTGAAGTACATAGCCCGCTTCTCCCTTTTCGCTCCGTCGGATCCATTGCGTCATGGTGAATAACGTTGGGTTACGCCTCTTTTACGGGAACACGCATCAAAACTAATCAAAACTAAAGCGGAAAACCTGGCTCGACAAATCAAATCGTAAGTGAGCTTCGTGGTACCGTTTAACTCTGATTGCGACTTTCGTATTTGTCGATCCAGGTTATCCAAACTAAGCCTGGGTATATTAATCGAGGTTCGTAGTACACCCCCATGGAGTGTGAAACACACACACACACACACACACACACACACACACACACACACACACACACGTCAATACGGCCGATCAAAACCGTTCCTGCTCCGCCACCACCTGTGACGACGAGGGCTCCCAGTCCCCGGGTGGAACACTCTGACCCACCCCCACACCGTCGTGATGTCATGTGGTCAGCTGCGCTCATGTCTGGTGTGCAGTTCGCTATGGTGCCAGTAGATGGTGCCGCAGGGTAAGGTGTTCATCATAAATTTCATTTCATATCTTTTTCTATAAAAGGTTCCAAAAATTGCACCATAGCCCAAACTAAAAGCTCGGGTGATGCGAATGTGTCGATATGGTGTTAGCAGAGACACTCTCACTTGTCGTTCATTGAGAATCTCAAGCCACCCCAAGACAAGGACGGTTGAGTGTGTAGCGTGCCACTGGTGTATTCTAAGTTGCGTCTTGTTACGTCATTCATGGTTGCGTTCATTGATTACTTTTTAACAACTGATCTATAGAACGGCATTCGCGCGTTTAGATGTCATAACAAGGATCCTTCGTTTTGTTTAGTAATGGTATAATGTAGCAGAAAGAATCGGCTGTGTGAACATTTCCCAGAATCCTTTGCAGACTGACCGCTTTCCTGTTTCTCTAGATTTCAAAGTAAAAGCATGTCAAACGGAACCGTTATTCTCTTCAATAACCTAACTAACTTATAAGTCAACTTTCATTCATATTCATATATTCATGTAATGATGTCATTCGTTTTTTATGTATTCTTTCTTTGTATGATTTAGGTGGTTTTATTTGGAATGGACATTCTATCAGCCCTGGTAACAACAGGAGAGATTTAGAATAGAATAGAATAGAATAGAATAGAATAGAATAGAATAGAATAGAAAATACTTTATTAATCCCAAACTGGGAAATTGCCATTTAGAAACCAGGTTGGAACAGGTATGAATATCTTTGAAAATGTAGACTGGTACAAGAATGCAAACAGTATATTATGGTATTCAAATGTTTTTTTTTTCCAAACAGAGTATTTATTCTTTGCAACTATAAATAAAAAGGGTTCTCATGACCATGTGTTTCGTATATGCATTTTCTTACATATTTGGATAGTGTTTATAAAACTGAATAGATTGGATTTTAAAATTCAATTTAACATAACACTTGTCTTTCTGGGATACAAGGCCATTTTTTTTTTTATTTGGACTGTCTCCAAGCTTGGGTCATTTCCAGCTCTAACATCTACCCAACATCTACCTACCTCTAACATCTATTGACCATAAAATCATGATCTACGATCAGAGTAGATGATCCAGAGGCAAATGATGGAATATGATGGTCATAGTATTGAGAACTTGCAATGAATGGAAATCTTTTTCATTATATTTTATCTTCCATCTTTAGAAGATTAAGATGAAAAAAAAGATAATGCAGATGATTTAAAACTATGTTTGTATTTAAAACTTGTGTGTGGCTCCTTTTGGGATCATTCCAAGTGGTTGTGTGTTTATTATGGTTCTTCCAACTGAAGAGGATCATTCCAAGTCGTTGTGTGTTTGTTATGGTTCTCCCAACTGAAGAAGATCCTTCCAAGTCGTTGTGTGTTTGTTATGGTTCTCCCAACTGAAGAGGGCCCAAATGTCTGGCCGTGGACATAATGTCAACGACTGCCTGCCTCTCTGTCTGTCTGTCTGTGTGTCTGTCTTTCTGTCTGTGTGTCTGTCTTTCTGTCTGTCTGTCTGTCTGTCTGTCTGTCTGTCTGTCTGTCTGTCTGTCTGTCTGTCTGTCTGTCTCTCTGTCTGTCTTTATGCCTGTCTGTCTGTCTGTCTGTCTGTCTGTCTGTCTGTCTGTCTGTCTGTCTGTCTCTCTGTCTGTCTTTATGCCTGTCTGTCTGTCTGTCTGTCTGTCTGTCTGTCTGTCTGTCTTCCCCTCTGCACCTCTGTGTCTCAGTGTTGCCCAGCCTGATGGATCGGCTTGGACATACTAAGGACCAGGTGCGGGACCAGGACCAGGACCAGGACCAGGCCCTGCTGTTAGAGATTATGGACCAGGCCTCAAATCCACAGGTAGAGGACAGACACACGCATGCACGCACGCACGCACGCACACACACGCACACAGTATATAACCCCACCCTGGTGTGTGCGTGTTCTTGCAGTATGTGTGGGAGCGCCTGCTGACCGGGTTCAAGCACAAGAACAGTGCCGTCCGCAAGGGGCTCCTCCTGTGTCTCATGGCCACACTCAACGTGTAAGTCTGGAACCCCCGCTCACATCACGCCATTTAGCAGACGCTTTTGTCCAAAGGGTGCTGAACACAGCAGCCCACTGCTCCTATGTACCATAGGATGGGTCAAATGAACACAGCAGCCCACTGCTCCTATGTACCATAAGATGGGTCAAATGAACACAGCAGCCCACTGCTCCTATGTACCATAGGATGGGTCAAATGAACACAGCAGCCCACTGCTCCTATGTACCATAGGATGGGTCAAATGAACACAGCAGCCCCACTGCTCCTATGTACCATAGGATGGGTCAAATGAACACAGCAGCCCACTGCTCCTATGTACCATAGGATGGGTCAAATGAACACAGCAGCCCACTGCTCCTATGTACCATAGGATGGGTCAAATGAACACAGCAGCCCACTGCTCCTATGTACCATAGGATGGGTCAAATGAACACAGCAGCCCACTGCTCCTATGTACCATAGGATGGGTCAAATGAACACAGCAGCCCACTGCTCCTATGTACCATAGGATGGGTCAAATGAACACAGCAGCCCCACTGCTCCTATGTACCATAGGATGGGTCAAATGAACACAGCAGCCCACTGCTCCTATGTACCATAGGATGGGTCAAATGAACACAGCAGCCCACTGCTCCTATGTACCATAGGATGGGTCAAATGAACACAGCAGCCCCACTGCTCCTATGTACCATAGGATGGGTCAAATGAACACAGCAGCCCACTGCTCCTATGTACCATAGGATGGGTCAAATGAACACTGCAGCCCACTGCTCCTATATACCATAGGATGGGTCAAATGAACACAGCAGCCCACTGCTCCTATGTACCATAGGATGGGTCAAATGAACACAGCAGCCCACTGCTCCTATGTACCATAGGATGGGTCAAATGAACACAGCAGCCCACTGCTCCTATGTATCACAGGATGGGTCAAATGAACACAGCAGCCCACTGCTCCTATGTACCATAGGATGGGTCAAATGAACACAGCAGCCCACTGCTCCTATGTACCATAGGATGGGTCAAATGAACACAGCAGCCCACTGCTCCTATGTACCATAGGATGGGTCAAATGAACACAGCAGCCCACTGCTCCTATGTACCATAGGATGGGTCAAATGAACACAGCAGCCCCACTGCTCCTATGTACCATAGGATGGGTCAAATGAACACAGCAGCCCACTGCTCCTATGTACCATAGGATGGGTCAAATGAACACAGCAGCCCACTGCTCCTATGTACCATAGGATGGGTCAAAAGGCAGACAACTATACATTTCCCTGTTTGTGGGACAAATAAAGGGCTTAAAATCTAATTCTAAAATCTAAAGTGACTTACAATCAATAGATGTGTTGGGTTTAACATGTGGACAGTCTGAGGCGGGGATCGAACCGCCAACCCTCTGGTTAGTGGACGACCCGCTCTACCCACTGAGCCGCTCAGACCCCTGACCCCCCCCCCTGGGGGGCAGGGCTAGCGGTACCGGTAACAGATGAGAGAACAGAAGCGCGACCAGTGTCGTTGATTATGGAGAGCAGAAAAAGGCCAGGAGGAACCGAAAAGGCCAGGTTTAAAGAAGAAGGGCGCTGGAAGAAGATGCTGCCAAATGTGCCCAAATGACTGACCTGTTCAGAGGACAGGCACAAGTTGCAGCCGGTAAAGAGAGATGTGGATCTAATGATTAATTAGCAACCTTAATAATTTAGCTATTTGCTACGTTTGCAATGCCAACATGAGCATTTGAAATCTTTAACAAATTCATCATTAGCCTAGTTTATTTTGTTAAGCCAGAACGAATCACAAATATAATTTGTGAAAATCAACATGTAAACTCCAGCATGACATGTGTAAGTTAGCCCAAGCAGTAATGTTACCCCTTTTTATTTTTTGTAGCATCAGAAGAGATAAGCCAGAGACACTATAGAAGGAGACACATCACTCCCATTGAAATGTGTGGAGAAACTTCGTACCGCCAAGATGGCAGTTGTTTGCACATGTCCCGCCTCTTCCGGTGCCGTTGCTCCAATCATACGCGGTCACACTTTTTGCGACACTTGGAAGTTATTCTCAATCATCTTTATTCATCCAAACAGACATGGCCCTTAAGCAGTCCACACCAAATCAGACACAGGCAAGGTTAAAGTTACGTTGTTGATCTCTTGCTTTATGGCATGATCTGCGATAGCTGACCATGAGCGATGACGTCTTGCTGTTTGTGCCGGTGTTGTTACGCCATAGATGAAAACAGTGTTGTTAAAATGTTAATTTGATACAAAACCACCAAACCCTCTCAGTGATTTTAGTCTTTTTTTCATCGAGATTTCAACTATGTGTTTTTTATGCCTTAGACCTCGGAAAATGGAGATACAGCTCTCCCCCTATATATTTACATAGGGCCCTGGTCTTGCTAAGACCAAATAGCTGCCCGAAAGGCGTTGCCAATATGGCCGCGAGTGAGAGGACTTGCCTAGAAGGACTTTGGATAAGCCAGTCTGACACTGAAGAGGCAAGGACGACTGAGGGGACAGGTAGAAGATAATCTGCCAGTTATTTCAATTAACATATTTCATGTAAAATATAAAAGACAGAAGAAACGTGATAGATTGTAAATTATATCAAGATATTCAGAATGGTGCCAATAGTGATGATAGCCTACTGATAGCCTGTTCAGGTTATTTGAAAGTTTTTTTGTTAATTTATTTTCATTTTCATTTTATCTATTATTTGTATGACATGGTTCAAGTGACTTTTTTCCGCTGGATTTTACATTTGGCAACCGCCATATTTTGATATCCAATTAAAAAAAAAGGGATAGTAAGAGTTTTGCGCTGTTCATTTATTCAAATTCTTCCACCACTGCAAAAAGTGGGCCGGTCTGGGCCCAAAACTACCGGGCTGAATATCCACTCCGGCCCTGAACATGAAGGTCTCAAAGGAGCATACTGAGCCATTATTCTGCAGATCAAAGGTAGGACTCGCTCCAATGGGACTAGACCGATGATCAGACAGCAACGTTTCCTTTGTTCGCTGAGATTATCTTTATTTTATTTTTTGTGCGAACCATACCAAGTTGGTGTTTTTCATAAATAAAAGTTTAAACAAATATTTTGATCTCAACGAATCCTTTTTTGTTAGCGTGTCAGACAAGTACAACCAGGCCTGACCTCAGCCTCTCAGTGACTTTTTGTTTGATTCCTGTAGTCGTTACATATATTGTAATTAAATATACTGTATGAGGCTACAGAGTTTTATTTTATAACATTTTTGGTTGGTGGAGTGCCGCAAGATTTTTCCAATGTAAAAAATGTACCGTGGCTCAAAAAAGGTTGAAAAACACTGCTGTAGAGGATAATTTATCCCTAGCTGACGTGACGAGTGTGGAGCTGTAGAGGAGAGGACAGCACACCAGAGATGTCTTTTATTGTGTTGTAAAATACCAGCAGGTTCGGACATGACCCCTCCACGCAGTTATTCTGAAAGGGTGGCCTCAGTCACATTGTCACATCAACTGTATGACATCATATTTATAACCTGTATGACAAATAACCTGTATAACATATTTATCACATGTATGACATATTTATAAACTGTATGACACATAAACTGTATAACATTATATTTATCACATGTTTGACATTACGTTTATTCAATTTGTAACATTTTATTATATCTTATTATTCAGTGTGTAACAGCAGTACATAGTTTGCACACATTGGGGCGAGGCAACAGAATTGAGCTGCTA
This sequence comes from Urophycis tenuis, assembly GCA_036785325.1. NCBI lineage: Eukaryota > Metazoa > Chordata > Actinopteri > Gadiformes > Phycidae > Urophycis > Urophycis tenuis. The sequence continues at coordinate 100,635 of JAXIVH010000167.1, forward strand.
GGTTCTAGTGTCTATGCTAGAAGTGAAGGTCTGTTATAGGCTCGCAGGGCCTCCGCTTCTCTTCTCAGCGTGGTCCAGTACAACAGAACACTTCTCCTTGGCCTGCTGCAGCAACTCTGTTGCTCTCTTCTGGGTCTGCAAACCAACACACAACAGGATTTACTGCATAGTGAATGTATGTCTAGTGGCTGATCTAGTCTCTAATCTAGTGTCTAATATAACATAATCTAGTGTTTAATGTAGTGTCTAATCTACTGTCTAATTTAAACTAATCTAGTTCCAGTCTGCAATCTAGTGTCTAATCTAACCCAATCTAGTATTAAATTTAGTGTCTAATTTAACCTATTCTAATCTAATATAGTCTCTAATCTAGTTTCTAATATCACGTCTGATCTAGCGCCTACTTTTGTGTCAAATCTAACCTAATATAATATCTATCCAAATCTAATATCTAATTTGGTCTTGAATGTCTAATGTAATCTCTGATATGTAATCTAGTCTCTAATATCAAATCAAGTCTCTAATCTAGTCTAATATTAACATTTTAACTCTAATCCAGTCTCTATCTAGTATAATGTTATCTAATCTAATAAAATATGATCTACTCTAATGAAAAAGTCTCTAATATGATATCTTAACTAATCTCTCCTAGTCTCTAATATAATTAAATCTAGTATAATCTGTAATACAATCTAATATGATATGAAGTAATATCTAGATTAGTCTGGAATCAAATCTTGATATGAGATTCGATTCCAGATTAGTTTGATCAGAGATCAAACTAATAGTCTAATAGTCTAATCAGGTATATCTCTTATCTAATGTCTAATATAATCTGGTATCATCTCTCATCTAATGCCGCATATTCAAGGTTTCCTCTGTAAAGAATGGTTCAACGTTCGTGTTGCGGTTCCGGTTTGTACAGAAGAGCTGCATGCCGAGGTCCACAGGAAGCGATGCTGCCACTGGGACCGGGACCTGCCGTTCAAACAGGAAGTACTCACGGCAGCCTTGAAGGCGTGGTCGCTGACGTCCTTGAGATTGATGATGACGTTGTAGTACGCCCCGAACACAGCTGTCTCCAGCGCCTTGGCTGACACCTGGAGGGGCGGGAACACAGCGTGAAGACCACCACCACCAGAACATGAGGGGGGACTAGGGCACCAGGGGGACCAGGGGGACTAGGGGAGACCAGGGGGACTAGGAGACCAGGGGACCAGGGGTACAGGGGTACAGGGGGACCAGGGGGACTAGGAGACCAGGGGGCCCGGGGACCAGGGGGACTAGGGGTACAGGGGTACAGGGGTACAGGGGGACCAGGGGGACTAGGGGTACAGGGGTACAGGGGTACAGGGGGACCAGGGGGACTAGGGGTACAGGGGGACCAGGGGGACTAGGGGTACAGGGGGACCAGGGGGACTACGGGTACAGGGGGACCAGGGGGACTAGGAGACCAGGGGACCAGGGGGACATGGGGGACCAGGGGGACTAGGGGTACAGGGGGACCAGGGGGACTAGGAGACCAGGGGACCAGGGGGACATGGGGGACCAGGGGGACTAGGGGTACAGGGGGACCAGGGGGACTAGGAGACCAGGGGACCAGGGGGACATGGGGGACCAGGGGGACTAGGGGTACAGGGGGACCAGGGGGACTAGGAGACCAGGGGACCAGGGGGACATGGGGGACCAGGGGGACTAGGGGTACAGGGGGACCAGGGGGACTAGGGGTACAGGGGGACCAGGGGGACTAGGAGACCAGGGGACCAGGGGGACATGGGGGACCAGGGGGACTAGGGGTACAGGGGGACCAGGGGGACTAGGAGACCAGGGGACCAGGGGGACCAGGGGGACATGGGGGACCAGGGGGACTAGGAGACCAGGGGACCAGGGGGACCAGGGGGACATGGGGGACCAGGGGGACTAGGGGTACAGGGGGACCAGGGGGACTAGGAGACCAGGGGACCAGGGGGACCAGGGGGACTAGGGGGACCAGGGGGACTAGGGGTACAGGGGGACCAGGGGGACTAGGGGTACAGGGGTACAGGGGGACCAGGGGGACTAGGGGTACAGGGGTACAGGGGGACCAGGGGGACCAGGGAGTCAGGGGGACTAGGAGACCAGGGGACCAGGGGGACTAGGGGGACCAGGGGGACTAGGGGGACTAGGGCACCAGGGGGACTAGGGGTACAGGGGTACAGGGGGTACAGGGGGACCAGGGGGACTAGGGGTACAGGGGGACTAGGGGTACAGGGGTACAGGGGGACCAGGGGGACTAGGGGGACCAGGGGGACTAGGGGGACTAGGAGACCAGGGGGACATGGGGCCAGGGGGACCAGGGGTACAGGGGTACAGGGGGACTAGGAGGACTAGGGGTACAGGGGGACCAGGGGTACAGGGGTACAGGGGGACCAGGGGGACTAGGGGGACCAGGGGGACTAGGGGGACTAGGAGACCAGGGGGACATGGGGCCAGGGGGACCAGGGGTACAGGGGTACAGGGGGACTAGGAGGACTAGGGGTACAGGGGGACCAGGGGTACAGGGGTACAGGGGGACCAGGGGGACTAGGGGGCAAGGGGTACAGGGGGCCAGGCGGCTGACCTGGGCGTCTGACAGGCAGGATATGTTCCCCCGGAGGACCAGCTCTGCGAGGGGGTCCCAGAGCGCTGACACCTTCTCGGCCAGAGAGAGAGGAACACCCACCGCCTCCCGCAGACCCGCCTGCATGGCGAGCTGCCTCCTGGACAACAGGACAGTTATGTTATGTCACACATACATACTTTTATATATGCAGTATACACACACACACACACACACATATATATATATGTATATATATATACACACACATATATATATATATACATATATATATATATATATATATATATATATATATATATATATATATATATATATAGACACATTCATATTTATTCATTTATTTTTCTTGCAAAGTTATACAACTGTTACTTGACTTATACTGTTTGATGTACTGATGTTGTTTATGAATGTCTTGTAAGGAGTCCCTGAGTGCTTTGAAAGGTGCCTTTAAATAACATGAATAATAATAATAATAATAATAATAATAATAATAATAATAATAATAATAATAATAATAATAATAACAATAATAACAATGATAATTATTATTATTATTATTATTATTATTATTGTTATTATTGTGAGTTAAAACAAAAGCTTAGTCAGACAAGCTGGGCCTACTGTCCTTCAGAACAGAGGCGGCCTTGTCTGATCCAGGGCCTCACTGCATACCTGTGGAGCTCCTCCTCCGTGGTCTTGGGCAGCTTCAACGCAGCCTGAAACAAGGGGAAGAGAAAATGTTTGGACCTCTTGTAACGACCCAACGGAACGTCCCGGGCTGTCTCAATCACATGGGCCCAGGGCAGCTTGAGGATCTGATGTAATATTTATCATGTTGTGGATGTGATGCCTAGCCACATTGTGAATGTGATGTTAGCCACATTGTGGGTGTGATGTCAGCCATATTGTGGGTGTGATGTCAGCCATATTGTGGATGTGATGGTCCCATTGTGGATGTGATACCAGTCATATAGCCTGACAGCTCAGGCTCCTCCTCCTTCAACTCTCTCCTCACCATGTAGGAGTTGAATGCCGAGGAGTCTGCGTCCACCAGGAGCAGGAGGTCCTGCACGGCCTGGTGGAATGGAGGGATGAGCCGCCTCATCTCCCCGTCCAGACCCTCAAACTGACGCTTCCCGTACGTCATCTGGCCCACCATGGCTCCGAGTGCTGCCCCCTGCAGTTAGGGAGACAAAACATCACCTCAACATCACATAGCATCACCAACATTTGCTTCACGACTACATGAAAACGTCATCTCACACATCCTTTAGAAATGTTGGGTGATCCCTCTGGGGGAGTCTGGGGGGTTGGGGGGGGGGGTCAGGGGATCTGGGGGTCTGGAGATGTCTGGGGGGTCTGGGGGAGTCTGGGGGGGTGGGTGGGTCAAGGGGGTCTAGGGAACTCTGGGGGGTCTGGGGGAGTCTGGGGGTCTGGGGTTTGGAGTGGGGGGGTCTGGGGGAGTCTGGGGGGTCTGGGGGTCGGGGGGGTGTGGGGTTTGGGGGGGGGGGTCTGGGGGAGTCTGGGGGTCTGGGGTTCGGAGGGGGGGGGTCTGGGGGAGTCTGGGGGGTCTGGGGGTCGGGGGGGTCTGGGGTTTGGGGGGGGGGGTCTGGGGGAGTCTGGGGGGGGCATCTGGGGGAGTCTGGGGAAGTCTGGGGGGTCAGGGGGAGTCTGGGGTCTGGGGGAGTCTGGGGGGTCTGGTGTTCGGAGGGAGGGGGGGGGGGGTCTGGGGGTCTGGGGGGTCTGGGGGAGTCTGGGGGTCTGGGGACTCACCAGAGCAGCAACTGCAGCGGAGACTGACCCTCCTCCTGGAGCGGCGGACCGGGCTGCCACACTCTGGACGAACTGACGCAAGGACAGCGACACCAGGCCCTGGTCCCCTGCACCCTGGTCCACCATGTACCTGGACCCAACCCACACTTCAATACACCCTGGTCCACCATGTACCTGGACCCTTTTTGTGTGTGTACATGTGTGTGTGTGTGTGTGTGTGTGTGTGTGTGTGTGTGTGTGTGTGTGTGTATGTAGGTGAGTGCATGTGTAGGTGTGTCTGCGTGCGTGTGTAGGTGTATGTGTGTGTGTGAGTGCATGTGTAAGTGTGTGTGTATGTGTATGTGTGTAGGTGTCTATGTGTGTGTATGTAATTGCATGTGTAGGTGTGTGTGTGCGTGCGTGTGTGTGTGTGTAGCTATGTGTGTGTGAGCAATTGCCTTGTGTGTGTGTGTAGCGGTGTGTGTGTGAGCAATTGCGTGTGTGTGTGTATATAGGTGTGTGTGTAATTGCGTGTGTAGGTGTGTGTGTGTGTTTGTGTAATTGCGGAGATGTGTGTGTTTGTGTGTAGGTGTGTGTGTGTATACTATAACCGTACTCAATGATTCTCTCCTTGGGATTGAATGGCCCCAGAGAGTCTAGCCCAAGTTTACTGATCACCTGCAGAGAGAGAGTCTAATTAGTTAGTTAGTTACTAGTCACCAGGTGGTGTCTTGAGAATGTGCTGGTTAATAACAAGTTGAGTGAGCCCTTTTATCAGTGAACCCACTGATGAAAGTGAGTTATGTACTAATGAGTACAGTATCAAAAGTATCAGCTAGTTATATATTAAGTGCTAGTTGGAGAAGCACTGGTTAGTTATGTACTATTTAGCTGTAGGAGCCATATATTTTTTTTTTTTAGTTCATATTTTTTTGTTCATATTTCATATTTCAGTTTAAGTTCAGTTTAAGTGTGTATTAGATATTTGATCTCTATTAATTATCATTTTGAATTGGAACGATGTAATGTCATGTGAGTGTGTATGCCCTCTACAGGTCAAGGGGGCAGGAGTATAAAGGAGTGCAACATTGAGACCTGGGGAAGGAGGGGTTCCAGTAGTGGAGGGATATGTTCAAATAGGTGGGGGGGGGGGGGGGGGGGGGGGGGGGCAATACAATTTAACAAACAGTTTTCACACTTTTAGCTTTTCATACTTTATTTGATCAACATCTCTTGGACCCTGTCAGATACCCTGAGTCAGATACACAAGACACCAGCATTCCTCCAAAGTGGTGAGAACAATCAAGAGTCTGTCAATGGGACACAACTAGAACAAGTTTTAGCCACTATGTTAGTTATGTACTAGTTTGTTATGCAAAGCATTAATTTGTACTAGTTGTAGATGTAAAAACAAGTATTAGTTAGTTAACAACTACTTGGTTTGGTATTCGTAAGTTAACTACTAGTTACTTGAGTTAGTTGTGCTGGTAAGTTATGCACAAGTTAGGTGAGTGATGGAAAATTATCCACTGGTTAGTTAATTAAGTACTAGTTGAGGACAGTAAGCTGAAGACCTCACCAGTCTAACTTTGTGTTCCTCCTGGAGGATGAAGAGTTGTTCTCTCTGAATGTAGAAATCAGCAGAGTCCAGCAGTGCCTTCAGGGGAACCAGACCCACCACCTGAGAACCCACCACTGGCAGGTTCAGGTCCTGGGCAGACAGGAATTCGACAGCAAGTGAAGGAGGCAGTAGACAGGAAGTACGTGGAGAAGTAGACATAAAGAAGGAACATGAAGAGCAAGTACACTTTTCTTGATACAGTGGATGTAGTTGTGATACTAAGATTGGAACAGGTCAGCCCTGTGAGACAGTCCAGGAATTTAAGTTAGCGTTTCACATTGAAGTCTTATCTGGACAGCTATTGATTTCCAAATGTTGTTAAATGAACTCCAGCCAATCAGAGTGCATGGCTAATTACTTCTCGAATCCAGGATTGAAGCAAACACATTGTCCATCCTCTGAGAAAAGCTTTGTGCAGATTTCGTGCAGATTTCATCTTTAAACATCGCCTGGATTTCAACAATGCAGTACCCTGCAGTGTGCTGTACACAACCCTGGGCTGAATTACCATGGACTGAAGGACCCTGGACTGAATGACCCTGGACTGGACAACCCTATTAGGAGCAGGCATGGAATTTGGCACCATGTCTCAGCATTGATCCCTGACCTTTGCACGGCAGCAGATTGCTTCATAGACAGCGTGTAGAGGTGTGATCTCATACTCCAGCAGGTTGGTGGAGACCTGGGCCAGCTGGGACTCCTCCAGGTACCAGCCCAGACCCTGCACCTTCTGCAACACACCTGGCTGGGGAATAAAGCAGGAGAATAGTGAGGGTGGTCCGTTCTCAGCCCTGGGGCCCTGGGCTCCATTCTCCATGTCTGCTGGAACTCCCATGCCCCCTAACCCCCCTGGATGAAAACTATCTAACCCTGCTTGTATCTGGTCTAGGTAGCCACCCCCCTTTATCTCACCCCACCTGTATGTGGTTCACGGACCTCCCCCCTAGATAAAGACAATCTAAGCCCACCTTTATCTGGTCTGGGGGGTTGATTTCATAGCAGTACCTCTGAGGTTAGAAAAGCCAAGTCAAGTAAATTTGTTTCATACAGTCCTTAATCCACCGCCTCCAAGAGCCTCACACGAGTGCTCTTACCTCGTCCTCCTACCTGACCCTAGGTGAGGAGCTGGAGGTGGCCTTACCTAGTCCTGCTCCCTCTCCTCCAGGTCAGCAGGTGATCTCACCTGGTCCTGCACACTCACCTCCTGGTGAACAGGTGGCCTTACCTAGTCCTGCTCCCTCTCCTCCAGGTCAGCAGGTGATCTCACCTGGTCCTGCACACTCACCTCCTGGTGAACAGGTGGCCTTACCTAGTCCTGCTCCCTCTCCTCCAGGTCAGCAGGTGATCTCACCTGGTCCTGCACACTCACCTCCTGGTGAACAGGTGGACTTGCCTGGTCCTGCTCCCTGACCCTAGGTTAAGAGGCGGTCTCACCTGGTCCTGCTCCCTCACCTCCATGTGAACAGGTGGTCTTACCTGGTCCTGTTCCCTGACCCTAGTTGAGGAGGACCTCTCACCTGGTCCTTGCCCCTGCCCTGCTCCCTGACGTCCAGGGCAATGCGGTGGGCCTGCTCCTTGGTGCTGATGAGGTTCACGTTGTAGGCGATGAGGAAGTTCCGCGCCCCCGTTACCGTGGCGCCCCAGGAAGGGATGAAGGACGCGGGGCCAAAGTCAGGGGCCCATTCCTCCTGCTTCAGCTGGGAGACTCACACACACACGTATGTTCAAATTAGTGTATGTGCTATAGAACACATACATATATATATACCTGTGTGTTTGTGTGTGTGTGTGTGTACCTTTTCAGGTAGAGCTTCATATTCTCCAGCCCGGATGGATGGAAGCTTTCGTCTTTTCTCTGACCTCGCTGCCTCTCCGTACAGATACACTGAAGTGACATTACAGTTACATTAGTTACATAGTTACACTACTGCCTCTCTGTACAGATACACTAAGTTACATTACAGTTACATTATAGTTACATAGCTACATTACTGCCTCTCCGTACTGATACACTAAGTTACATTACAGTTACATTAGTTACATATTTACACTACTGCCTCTCCATACAGATACAGTGAAGTTACATTACAGTTACATTATAGTTACATAGTTACACTACTGCCTCTCCGTACAGGATACAGTGAAGTTATATTACAGTTACACTATAGTTACGTAGCTACATTACTGCCTCTCCGTACTGATACACTAAGTTACATTACAGTTACATTAGTTACATAGTTACACTACTGCCTCTCCATACAGATACAGTGAAGTTACATTACAGTTACATTATAGTTACATAGTTACACTACTGCCTCTCCGTACAGATACAGTGAAGTTACATTACAGTTACACTATAGTTACATAGCTACATTACTGCCTCTCCGTACAGATACAGTGAAGTTATATTATAATTACATTATAGTTACATAGCTACATTACTGCCTCTGAGTACAGATATAGTGAAGTTACATTACAGTTACATTACAGTTACATTATAGTTACGTAGCTACATTACTGCCTCTCCGTACAGATACACTAAGTTACATTACAGTTGGGGGCATTACAATTACATTACATTACAATTGGGGGCAGCCGCGGCCTACTGGTTAGGGCTTCGGACTTGTAACCGGAGGGTTGCTGGTTCAAACCCCGACCAGTATGAACGGCTGAAGTGCCTGTGAGCAAGGCACCTAACCCCTCTGCTCACTGCTCACCGAGCGCCGCTGTTGGCAGCTCACTGCCTCGGGATTAGTGTGCTTCACCTCACTGTGTGCCTCACCATCACTGTGTGCTGAGTGTATATCCACTAATTCACTAATTCACGATTGGGTTAAATGCAGAGACCAAATTTCCCTTACAGGATCAAAAGAGTAATTCTTCTTCTTTTTCTTCAGTTACATTAGTTACGTAGTTACAATACTGCCTCTCCATACAGATACACTAAGTTACATAACAGTTACATTATAGTTACGTAGCTACATTACTGCCTCTCAGTACAGATACAGTGAAGTTACATTACAGTTACATTATAGTTACATAGTTACACTACTGCCTCTCCATACAGATATACTGTTCAAGTTAAGTTCAAATGACATTAAGTTAAACATAGTTACATAGTTACTATGATTAACATAGTTAATCATAGTTACATTATGGATGCATTACAGGTACATTACTGTTACATTACTGTCACATTATGTCACGTTACCTTACAGTTGAATTATACAGCTATATTATTGTTACATTATAGTTACATTAGTTACATGACAGCAAGGTCATGTGACGACGGGGTCATGTGACTGACCTGGGACATGCAGCATGCTGGCCAGCCGCTGGCCAAAGAGCAGGGCACAGCGGACACAGTCGTCCATGGAGACGTTCTGGACAG
>JAXIVH010000167.1:115000-137500 GCA_036785325.1 Urophycis tenuis
CTCTCTGGTTCTGTAACATCTCTCTGGGTCTCTAACATCTCTCTGGCTCTGTAACATCTCTCTGGGTCTGTAACATCTCTCTGGGTCTGTAACATCTCTCTGGGTCTGTAACATCTCTCTGGGTCTAACATCTCTCTCTGGGTCTGTAACATCTCTCTGGGTCTGTAACATCTCTCTGGGTCTGTAACATCTCACTGGGTCTGTAACATCTCACTGGGTCTGTAACATCTCTCTGGGTCTGTAACATCTCTCTGGGTCTAACATCTCTCTTCGTTCCTTCGTTGAGTGGTGTGAGCTAAACCATCTGCAGCTCAACACCAACAAGATGAAGGAGTTGGTGTTGGATTTCCGGAGGTTGAAATCTACCCCCACACCCATCTCCATCAAGGGGGTGACTGTCGACGTTGTCCAGGATTACAAATACCTGGGTGTTCACCTGGACAATAAACTGGACTGGGCCAAGAACACTGAGGCTGTGTTTAAGAAAGGCCAGAGCCGACTTTATTTCCTGAGGAGGCTCCGGTCCTTCAACGTCTGTAATACCATGCTTAAGATGTTCTACCAGTCGGTGGTAGCCAGTACCATCTTCTTCGGGGTCGCGCGCTGGGGAAGCAGGTTGAGGTCAGCAGATGCCAACAAGATCAGCAGGATCGTCAGGAAGGCTGGCTCCGTCCTGGGGGTCCAACTGGACTCTTTGTTGGAGGTGTCTGAGAGGAGGATGCTGCGCAAGTTGCGTAGTATCCTAGACAACAACACTCACCCTCTCCACCAGGTGCTGACCTCATACCGCAGTGCCTTCAGCAATAGACTCATTCCACCCCGGTGTACCACAGAACGCCACAGAAAGTCCTTTCTTCCTGTGGCCATCAGACTCTATAACTCATCTACTTCAGGTCGTTAGAGGACCTCACATCTTCTAAATGCACCATCACTGCAGAAGTCACTTTATTCACTGCATTCACTGTATTCACTTTATTTATTTAGAAGTCACTTTACTTTTTAGTACTGCCATGGGAACTATACGTATTGCTGTATATTATATATACCTACGTAGTTACTGTAGCGGTACGACGCACTATCTCATCTTATTCCATTATTCCATTATTCCTTATTCCATTAAACACTCACTGAGATATATTTATATATTTATTAGTTTCTATTATAGTTTGTACGGGTATATTAGCTTACACTTAAGTTGAGTAACTAAGTATAAGCTAATATAACAAAATGTTAGGCTAGTTGGTTTTTAGTTAGTTGGTAGTTAGTTAGTTGGTTTATATGTTACTCTAGTTTATTGTTGTATTGTTGTTAATTGGTTATATTAGGTGTATTTTTATATTAGGGTATATTTTATTTTATTTTATTTTAGGTATATTTTATTTTGTGTATATTTCTTTTCCTTCTTTGTTTTGATCTGTTGCAAAATAATTTCCCTCGGGATGAATAAAGTCTCTTGAATCTTGAATCTGGGTCTGTAACATCTCTCTGGGTCTAACATCTCTCTCTGGGTCTGTAACATCTCTCTGGGTCTAACATCTCTCTCTGGGTCTGTAACATCTCTCTGGGTCTGTAACATCTCTCACTGGGTCTGTAACATCTCTCTGGGTCTGTAACATCTCTCTGGGTCTAACATCTCTCTCTGGGTCTGTAACATCTCTCTGGGTCTGTAACATCTCTCTGGGTCTGTAACATCTCTCTGGGTCTAACATCTCTCTCTGGGTCTGTAACATCTCTCTGGGTCTGTAACATCTCTCTGGGTCTGTAACATCTCTCTGGGTCTAACATCTCTCACTGGGTCTGTAACATCTCTCTGGGTCTCTAACATCTCTCACTGGGTCTCTAACATCTCTCACTGGGTCTGTAATATCTCTCTGGGTCTGTAACATCTCTCTGGGTCTGTAACATCTCTCTGGGTCTAACATCTCTCACTGGGTCTGTAACATCTCTCGGGGTCTAACATCTCTCACTGGGTCTGTAACATCTCTCTGGGTCTCTAACATCTCTCACTGGGTCTCTAACATCTCTCACTGGGTCTGTAATATCTCTCTGGGTCTGTAACATCTCTCTGGGTCTAACATCTCTCTCTGGGTCTGTAACATCTCTCTGGGTCTCTAACATCTCTCACTGGGTCTCTAACATCTCTCACTGGGTCTGTAATATCTCTCTGGGTCTGTAACATCTCTCACTGGGTCTGTAACATCTCTCACTGGGTCTGTAACATCTCTCTGGGTCCCTCATCTCTATCTGGTTCCTCATCTCTCTCTGGGTCCCTCATCTCTCTCTGGTTCCTCATCTCTCTCTGGGTCTCACATCTCTCTCTGGGTCTCACATCTCTCTCTGGGTCTCACATCTCTCTCTGGGTCTCACATCTCTCTCTGGGTCTCACATCTCCCCCTGGATCGGTAAGATTTGCCTAGGGCTCCAACAGAAATGCAAACAGAAACGCAAACAGAAACAGCAGAGTGAAAACGTCCATGCGCCAGTCCAAACATGTCCTACGGGATCCGCCGGTGTTGACACTGATAGGCTGGGACCTGTGTGCTCCTCCCCATGTTGTGAAATGTAATCCAGTTCAGCCACTCAGCTGGTGGGCGCCAGTAGGCCGGGAGGGTTCACGTGTGTTCTGTTACACTTTTCCTCAATGGAGCCTTTCTTCCTCTGGGGGAGAGGGGGGGCCTGCCTGTCTCTCTGTTAGGGTTTGGGTGAGGGTCGGGGTTAGGCTAGGGTGAGCTGTGGTTAGGGGAAGTATGGATGAGGCTATGGTTAGTTAGGGTGAGGTTAGTGTAGGGTAAGGGTTAATTAGGGTGAAGTGAGGTTAGGGTGATGTTAGGGTAGGGTTAGGATGAGTTTTGATTTGGGTGAGTACAGGGGGTAGGGTTAGAGTACATAAGGGTGAGGCTATAGCTAGTTAGGATGGGGTTAGTTAGCGTGAGGTTAGGGTGAGGATAGTGTAGCTTTAGGGTTACTTTAAATTTTCTCTTACAGTGCTCCTTCTCGCCAGCTGATGAGTACTTCAGACCTTTAGAGATCAGACCTTTGGGGACCAGAGCTTGTAGAACTAGACCTGTAGAACCAACCCTTTAGATATCAGATCTGTTGCGACCAGACCTGTAGAACCAACTCTTTAGATATCAGATCTGTTGCGACCAGACCTGTAGAACCAACCCTTTAGATATCAGATCTCTTGCGACCAGACCTGTAGAACCAACCCTTTAGATATCAGATCTCTTGCGACCAGACCTGTAGAACCAACCCTTTAGATATCAGATCTCTTGCGACCAGACCTGTAGAACCAACCCTTTAGCTATCAGATCTGTTGCGACCAGACCTGTAGAACCAACCCTTTAGATATCAGATCTCTTGAGACCAGACCTTTAGGGACCAGAGCTTGTAGAACCAGGCCTAAAGAGACCAGACACTGCACCCCCTCCAGAATGTGGAGCAGGCCTTTTTCCAAAGTGTTGTGTGACCACTCTCTGGGGTTTTCCCTCTCCAACCAGAACAGTGCATCTGTACTATTATGCACAAATTGCAGCTGTGCTCTGCAGGGTCCGTTTAAGCAGTTGTGCACGCCCCTGGCCAGGGGCACAGCCTTTACAGGGATTCTGACCAATTTCTTTTTTTAAAGACTTGGTTTTTCAGTTTGGGTTGAGGGCCCTGCAGGGCTTGTGGCTCTGGTTTTATTTGCCCATGCCTTGGAGAGGTTAGTGTTAGGGTTAATTAGACTGAAGTAAAAAAACTAACTAACTAAACATAAGAGAAAGACACTGAGGTAACAAACAGGGAGAAGGTGTATTGCTCTGTTGGATGTTGGACAGAACAAGTGGGCTTCAGAATTGATCGCTAAGCTATGCAAGCTTATTAAAGCTACACTCCACACCTGCCTGTTGCTTCAAAGAAGTTTGAACGTATCGTGGGAAAAGATGATGTGAGCTATGTTCAGATCCCAGCTATAAAATAATAGAATAAAATGTGTCTGTGCAGCTAACCTCTATAGCTATTGATGTAACAGCTAACCCCCAGAGCTAGGTCGCTTAGAAGCTAGCCTTCAGAGCAACTTTTGTACAGCTAGCCTCCAGAGCTAGCAGCAATGTTTCTCTGGCATTCTGATGATGCTAAGGAATCATAACAACCAAACCCTCGCTGCTCAATCTGCAAATGTAAAAATGGTAAACCTTCTGTCCTCTGCTTCCCTCACACAGAGCTGAGAGTCCACAGCTGGCAGGGCATGGCTGCCATCAGAGGAACACCACATGCAGATCCACTGTTCGGTCTGGCTTGCGTACATTCTTCAGATGTTCTGGTTTCCAACTCCTGTTGCACATGCATTGATGCATTGATCCCTGGGAGTGTGACGTGCATACGCTAACCAAACACACGTGGCACATACATGCGTACAAAGGCTTGTTTTGCAGGAGGAGAAACAAGGGCATGTTGGAACCACTGTCGTGTTGTTTCAATCTCTGGGCGTACGTTTACCCCTTCAACACACCACTTTGGGGGTGTGGATGGTGGAGGAGGAGGCCCAGGGGGAGAGAGAGTGAGGAACTCTCTTCTCCTCCCGGATGGAGGAGCAGGAGGTCCAGGAGAACCGCTGGGGAGGATGAGTCAAGGAAAGACAACATCTGGCCAGGGGGTTCCCCCCTGCTCCCTGGGAGATGTGGGAGAGAGCGAGAGAGAGTCTGGGGAGGTGAAACAGATGAATGTTCTGCATGATGAGTGACTCATCTGCTGATGCTTTTCACAGAGATGTTCACACTGCCAAGGCCTGCAACCAATACAAGGCTGTGGTTGTACTGGGCAGCCCCCATTAGACCTGGCGTATATACTGTATATATATATATAGATGTATAGCATAAGTGGTATATCATATATCATGTATATGATATACCATCCTTACCAGATCAGTTTTTGATGATCCAAACTTAAAATCATGGAGCTCTTCCAATATTTAGACCTGAAAACCTTATTGAACATTTCACGGCAACTACCAAAGAGGAAACACTCATAGCTAAAGGGAAGCTAATCACCACTAGCTTCCCTTTGGCTATGAGTGTTTCCTCTTTGGTTGAAAAGTCCCACTTCCTGTCAAACCCCGGAAGTAATCTCAAACATGACCAATGCTTAATTTAACCTGCTTAGACTGGTTTAATATACACCCTCTGGTGCAACCTAGACACATCATCAGTGATGTAACCTGAGGTCATAGGGTGTTTCGGGTCTCTCAACATCAGACACCCTCGCCCAGGCGACCCAGCCGGGGGTGATCAGACCCCGGCTTGTGTCTAGGTAGCTTGTGTGGCCCACGGATCACCCCTCCTGATCCACAGCCATCTTGATGCCTTCTCAGCAGCATCAGTGATGTTCTTGATGGCTTTCTTACTGTGCAGTCCCCTTATTCCCAACAACTTGAGGGCCCTGCAGAGTGACTGGCCTGCGAAACCTCGGCAACCAACCTCAATGGGACTACAACGAGTCTTCCATCCGTTGCGCCGGCATTCGCCTGCCAGCTCCTCATACTTGGCCCTCTTCCTCTCAAATGCCTCCTCCATCCGGTCTTCCCAGGGCACAGTCAACTCCAGCAGTATCACCTGCCTTGTTGATTCTGACATAAGAACCAAGTCCGGCCTAAGTGTGGTCACTGCGATGGTCTCTGGGAATTTAAGCTGTTTCCCCAAGTCCACCTTCAGCTGCCAGTCCCTAGCTGTTGTCAGGAGCCCCCCTGTTTGGCCTGGGCGTTGTTGAGGCTTCTCACCAGATTTAACAAAGGTGATTGAATGCCTAGCTGGCTGTTGCTGCTTGCTGAGTGAGATCCCCGAGCAGATGGTATCTGCTATCACCTTCAGCACCTGGTCGTGGCGCCAACGATAGCGCCCCTCGCCCAGGGCTTTCGGGCAACAGCTTAGGATGTGCTCCAGTGATCCTCTCCTCTGACACAAAGGGCAAGCAGGTGTTTCTGCCAGGCCCCAACAGAAGAGGTTGGAAGGGCTGGGGAGGACGTCGTAGACTGACTGGATCAAAAACTTTATACGGAATGGCTCTGCCTTCCAAAGCTCTGACCAAGAAATCTTCCTATCCAGTGTCTGCTCCCATCTAGTCCACGCCCCCTGTTGTCTCATCCCGACCATCTTGCTTGAGCGGGTCTCCTCCAGCCCTGCTCGAACCTCTTCCTGGATAAGCTGCCGCCTCTCCTTCCCCCGGGCCTTGTTATACCGAGGCCCTGGGTTGCTCCCAAGCCCTGCCCGGCCTGTCGCCACTGTTCCCACCAGAACACCGTGGCGCAGCCGCGCCTCAGCTTGCTAGACCGTCTCCTGGGCTCTCCACTTCCGCCCAGTCCGCACTTCAATCCCCGCTAAGGAGACTTTGGTGTCACTCGAGTCTCTGTACTAAACAAACTAAACCTGAAATATAAACTTCCTTAAAAAAACTGACCTTGAAGTTTGTGCAAAAAGTGACCTTGAAATAAACTTTAAACCTCACTGCTTACCTTAAAATAAAAATAGAGGATACCAAAAAAAAAACACTGGGATATTTATTTATTTTTTACAGAATTTTATTATAAAAAAAATCAATACAGGAGTTTAAGAGCATTGAAAAACAAACACAATCTTATATATCCATGGGTATAATACCAGTGTTCACTCAGAGTGTTACCTCGGTGAACCTATCTATGTCATCAGAGTGTCCAGAGAAAATACCGTAGAACAGTACGAGACTGTTATGGCATTTTTTTCCCCCATGTTGCAATGCTATGCTCATTTTGAAATGTAAATGTAAACTAATTAATCCTTTCCAAAACATCCGGGAGTTTCACAGATGACACCAGTTCAGCTGGTTCGATAGATAGCATCTAGCAAATCTTAAAAGGCTATTACCATAAGAACCCTCCCTCCTGAAGCCCAAATACCCACAAGGGTAAGGAACAGGAGCTGTGTGGTGTACGCCCTGATGTAGCTAGCAGTAGAACCTATGTAGCTAGCAGTAGTACCGAACGTAGCTTGCAGTAGAACCTAATGTAGCTAGCAGTAGTACCTAACTCCATTTCTAGCTATGTTCGGTGCTACTGCTAGATGAGGTAATACATTAGGTACAATAGGTTCTACTAGTAGTAGAAGTAGTAGTACAATAGGTTCTACTACTAGTAGAACCTATTGTTACAAGTGGTAGTACAGGGCTCTCAAGTTTTGAAGACAGGCAATCTTCAAAACTTATTATTACTGTTGTTGTTGCTGTTGTTAGTACTGTAATTTATCAAATTTGTGGAACAAAAGACTCTTCCACCTGCACTCTTCCTCTCTCTTCCTCTTTTTGCCACATCTTGTTCCGCATCCTCTAACCTGGGTTTTTTAGGGGGATGTCCACTCACGGAAAATGAAAGGATGCTGAATTGTTTTTTTCCTGACATCTTAGAAAGACAGCAATAATAATTATTTGTAATAGGTCACTTTTAAAATCATGCCATATTTTGTATATCCTGCTCATTGATGCAGGATATACAAAGTATGATCCCTGAGGGAAATTGCAAAATTATTTCCCCTATTTGGAGAGAAAGATGATTATAATGTGAGAATATGTCAGTCATCCCGTGATAACGAATCCCTAGACTACTTGTTTTGAACAGGTCTTGCCATTGAACAGGCTGTAAAATTGTTGGCTAAGTTAAGGCTATAGACACTCAGCATTGGAAAACATATTTCTAATTATCTGGGAAACATTCCTAATCAGCAGTCAAGTTGTCACTGTTTGTGTTAAATAAGTTGTGCATTTGTTGGAACATTAACACAGGAGATCCTTACTCTGTGCTTGAAGTGATGCTCGGAGCTCCTGGTTTCCTCTCTGGTTGCTTTGAAACTTTCGTAAGGTGGTTGTGTCAGAATCACGCAAACAAGCTTTTTTCATTGGTTGTTGCATTACATCTTACCCAGATACTACAATGCTATTTTCTGATTGGCTATTGTGTAGCCCCTTCTCTTTTTTGATCAGCTGGTAAGTGATGGGCTGCGATTCATAACGCCAGGGGAGACGCACCTGTTCCATGGTGAGAGCTAGAGAAATGTTGGGTGCTGCGGAATATTATAAGTTATTTTTCAGAGTGAGAAATGCCATGTGTGGCAGGAGAGCGTGACAAAAGACCAAAAAGAGTGACTGTCAAGCTCAATGCGTGACACTTGAGAGCCCTGGTAGTACCTAATCTAGCTACCGATAGTACCTAATGTAGCTAGCAGTATAACCTAATGTAGCTAGCTGTCTAATATTTCGCTGTCTGGTGCACAATAGGTTCAGGGTGATGTCTGGCCATTCAAAACTAACTGGGGCAGCAAACTATTATAATATTGATATTGTTAGGGTGCATGGGAAGTCAGATATAATACACTGAGTGCCAAATGCTATTTACAAAAATGTACTGAAAAAATAGACATCCTCTCCATATACAGATAATACATTTCTGTTGTGCAAACTGCAAGTGTGGAAGGAGTGCTGTGATTGGTCTACCTGTCAGCTCCAAGCATAATAGACTCTGACTGTGAACCAGATGCACCAGCAGAACCCTCTGGTCTAGTGGGGTTCTGAACCAGATACACCAGCAGAAGCTTCTGGTCTGAAGAGGTTCTGAACCAGAAGCACCAGCAGAACCGTCTAGGTTTATAACCAATCCTGATAAATAACATAACACAACACACAAGGTATGTAAATATTCTGGCTGGGAGCCTGCAGTTTCAAGGTAATACACATACATACGTAATACTGTAAGTGCACATATAGAACCATACATACCATGACAACACATCCCTCTCCTCACTGGCTTACACTCCCTGACCAAACAGCGCTGTCCACATATCTACAACACCGGTTTTTGGAGAGAGACCCCGCACAGGAAGCGACGGCGTCCACTTCCTGTCTTCGGGGCATTCCTGGGGGAGGCAGGGGAGGGGGGGGGGGGGGGGGTTCTACCAGCGGCCCGGGATTGGCGTTCCGCACTCGTACCATGACACGTAGCCCACATGGGAGTCGCCCCCAATTTGCCCGAAACGCACCGGCTCCTGGCGCACAGCCCGGTAGTATCCTGGACAATACAAAGACACCCCCCTACGGGTTACCTCAGCGACCCACAACACCATCACACATGTAACAAACTGGCGAGGGGGAGGGAAGAGGGCACAGGACCGTGCTTTTGGTATCGTGGGGGTGAGGGGTTCTCACATGACACAGAAGTGTGAGACTGAAGAAAGCGTGTTCACCTGTCCTGGAGGGCAGCTGCTGGGCTCGGAGCTGTTGGCCTGTCTTGCCGTCCAGGAAGGAATCCACGAACTGGCAGTGGTCCTCCCCGAAGCCGGCCTCGTCCCCGATGTTGTAGAACTTACCTGGAGCAGAGCACCACTATAATCGTCACCGTCATCATCATCATCATCATCATCATCATCATCATCATCATCATCATCATCATCATTCTCATCCTCATCTTCTTCTTCTTTTTTTTATTAGATTTTATCCCCTTTCTATACATTTTTTTCATTTTGTTGTGCTATTTTTGTAGCTCCAGCCAGCAAATGTGATGGAAACAGGGATTAATCTGCGCTTGGATCTGCGCCACGGCGTGCCACAGTGTGATCACACGTTTGAGTCGTGGGTTCGACACATGATGGCGATGGGTTTCGCACGCTGCTCCGTCCTACCTGTGAGAGAGTCGCTCAGGTAGATCTTGTAGCGCAGCGAGTTGCACAGTTGGACGCCCACAAACTTGCGGTACCACGTGCGCTTCACATACTGCCGTCCGGTGCAGTCCGAAAATGTGTCCGTCTTGAAGGGGAACTGGGTCCAGATGGCATCTTTACCTGAACCAAGCCCAGACAGAAAGTCACACAAGAGGTCACACAGGAAGTCACATAGGAGCCAACACACGAAGTCCAGTACAGGTGAGAGGAAGTCAACCCCAACAGCTAGAGCAGGATTAGGGGTTCAATTCTCTGCGTAGCTCAGCAGGTGGAGCAAGGCACTAAGGAGCAAGTAGGGGTTAGACAGTACAGAGACAGGTCATTAAGGAGCAGGTAGGGGTTAGACAGTACAGAGACATGTCATTAAGGAGCAGGTAGGGGTTAGACAGTACAGAGACAGGTCATTTAGGAGCAGGTAGGGGTTAGACAGTACAGAGACAGGTCATTAAGGAGAAGGTAGGGGTTAGACAGTACAGAGACAGGTCATTAAGGAGCAGGTAGGGGTTAGACAGTACAGAGACAGGTCATTAAGGAGCAGGTAGGGGTTAGACAGTACAGAGACAGGTCATTAAGGAGCAGGTAGGGGTTAGACAGTACAGGGACAGGTCACTAAGGAGCAGGTAGGGGTTAGACAGTACAGAGACAGGTCATTAAGGAGCAGGTAGGGGTTAGACAGTACAGAGACAGGTCATTAAGGAGCAGGTAGGGATTAGACAGTACAGGGACAGGTCACTAAGGAGCAGGTAGGGGTTAGACAGTACAGAGACAGGTCATTAAGGAGCAGGTAGGGGTTAGACAGTACAGAGACAGGTCATTAAGGAGCAGGTAGGGGTTAGACAGTACAGAGACAGGTCTTTAAGGAGCAGGTAGGGGTTAGACAGTACAGAGACAGGTCATTAAGGAGCAGGTAGGGGTTAGACAGTACAGAGACAGGTCATTAAGGAGCAAAGAGACCAGAGCCAGGACTCACCAGAGACGTTTTCACTCACACGGGGGTCAGCTGTGGGGGAGAGAGAGAGAACCTAGTTTAACCTAACTCAAGGGTTAACTCAAACATTTGACTCAGAGGTCGTATGTAGGGCTTAACAGTCCTGTTGAGGGGTTAAAGGCTGTACCTGACTCAGTGTTGAAGGACACTGGCTCACTGGACGGCCCAGCTCCAAGATCATTCTTAGGTGTCACCTTAAACTCGTAGCTAGAGATGGAGGAAGCAGGAGAAAGAGAGAGAGAGAGAGATTCAGCCCTAGCAGCATGGTATCGGGGTGTGGTACCCGCTGTCTGGTTCTACAGTTCTACGGTTCTCCTGGTTCTGCAGTTCTTCTGGTTCTATGGTTGTGATTCTATGGTTCCCCTAGTTCTAGGGTTCACCTGGTTCACCTTTTTCCACAGTTTCACTGGTTCTAAGGTTCTCCTGGTTCTAATATTTGGCTATTTCGAAGGTTGTGATGGTTTTTAACGTTGTCCTAAGGTTCTGCTGTTTTTGAATATCTGCTAGTTCTATGGTTGTCCTGGTTCTGGTACCTGCTCTCCGGTTGGAGGTTCTCCACTGTTGTGTGGGTCTGATTAGTGGTCAGGATGGACACCCGTTCTCCATCCGGTCCCGTTGCCGTGGAGATGACCTCATATTCTGGGGAACAAATGGTGACGTCATCACAACAATAACCAAGACAACCGAGTAGACCATCAGAAGTAGCGAGATAAGTCCCTCGGTCCAAACTCATTGAAGGGGTCAGCCAGAACATGCCAGTAGCCCCCACAGTACAGTAGAGACCGATAAAGAACATCGGATAAACATCTAGTTTTGTCCACGAGAACAACAGGTAGGGCTGGATATTTGACTCCAAATATGGAAATATCTTAAAAATAAATGAAAATACATGGAATGTTGATGAATGTATGAGTTAGCATATCAACACTTCTCTATCACAACCTCTTTACAAAGGCAGAAAAACAGGAGTGAGGGGAAGGGGCTGTGTTCTCCTAGTGTAACCTTGGATGTGTTCCCTACCCCTTGGTGTGTTCTCCTGTGTAATCCTGTGTGTGGTTCTCTTACCCTGGGTGTGGTTGTCCGTGTTCTCCCAGTCAAGGATGATGAAGGAGGGGCATCCCTCCACTGTTACCACAGTGAGGTTTGAGGGCGGGGCCCTGGGCGGTGCGGTAGTGTTGGCTTCGCTGAGCTGGTCTCCAGGAAAGTAGCTGAGGGAGGTGGTGATGGAGCACGGCTCCCCGGGCTGCTTGTCGGTCTTGTACACCACGTGAGGAGCTGTGAATGACACAGTCGTTCACAGGCTTTATACAGAGCAGGTCCTATATAGAGCAGATCTTACATAGAGCAGGTCTTACGTGGAGCAGGTCCTACATAGAGCATTTCTTACGTAGAGCAAGTCCTACATAGAGCTGATCTTACATAGATCAGGTCTTACGTATAGCAGATCTTACATAGAGCAGATCTTACATGGAGCAGATCTTATATAGAGGAGGTTTTACGTAGAGCAAGTCCTACATAGAACAGGTCCTGCATAGAGCATCTATTATATAGAGAAGGTTTTATAGAGAGCATGCTGGGGCAATATGCATTATATACTAGGAGAACAGGCAGAATGCAGTATTTCTTTCCTTACCCACAAAGCGTTTCTTTCCCTGGGAATCCAGGTCTGAGTTTGGCTGAGAGCTGAACACCTCTGACTCCTCCCAGTGTTCAAAGCGACTGGCTGGTGAAATGAAAGAAATACATATTGCTAGCTAATTCTATAATAAAACTCTAATAAAACTAATACATTAGTTAACACCAACACCATTACTTTAGTTAACATGAACACCATTAGTAAATCATTCCCAGATTATTAATTAACAGTTAGTTCATGTTTATTACTGCATTAGCTAATTTTAATGAACAGTTAATTAATGTACATTCATCATAATGTACAATGTTATGTTACATGTTACCAGTGTTTCTGTAATGACAGATAAACATGTGGAGGGCAAGGCTACCCTTGATGGTGGTGGTGGCCTTGGTGGTGGTGGTCCTGGTGGTCCTGGTAGGGGTTGTGGTGGTCGGTCTCTTCTCTGGCTTTGATGTCACCACAGGCTGGGGTTGTTGGGGCTTCAGCCCCACCAACCTGTCAGTCTGCTTCAAGTTCTTCAGCTTGTCTACGCAAGAAACATGTCATAACTGGTTAGTCATTGACTTACAATGAGATCATTGAGGAGCTGGTAGGGGTTAGACAGCACAGAGACATCTCATTAAGGAAGAAGTAGGGGTTAGATAGTACAGAGACATCTCATTAAGAAACATGTAGGGGTTAGACAGTATAGAGACATAGTCATTAAGGTGCAGGAGAGGTTTGTCAGTAAAGTCCTTACAATAAGGCAATATTCCAGGACCTCCAACATACACTTGATCTGGGATGACACTCCATAGGTCATATTTGGTGGACAAAGTGTAACTGAGTGTAACCCTATAAAATTGGTAGTAGATTAAACCCTCTACCTGTGTCTCCTGCTTTGCCCACCAGGTTCGGTTTCTTGTTTACTGGGATCACTGGACGGATAGGATATCCTGTAAGGGAGGAGAGACAGCTAGACTTTAGAACTGAACCTGTTACTGTACACCTATTCCTGTATAGCTATACTGTACAGCTGTATAGACTATACACCTGTACATGTATACTGTCCACCTGTATGGCCTAGTGTTTGTGCAGCCCTTTATGTCCAGTATTGGAAACAAGTATTTACTTTCCAGCACTTCGAGCTTCCTTCCAAAAACCTACTGAATCCTTCTCTCCTTGACCTGTTTGGCGTGATCCAAAGGAAATACAGGGCAGGGTGAATCTGTTGCTCATTATAGAGTCCTCAAAGGGACCACATGTCGCCAATCAACACGTTGATTCAGATCCCAAACTAAACTACATGTGAAACATGATGTACCAGTACCGTCCAGTGCTAATCTCATCTGATTACCATGGCACTGGTACTGGCTGAACTCTCTGTTGTACTGGTACCTTCAAGAGTACTCTGGCTTTGAGGAACCATGGGTGAAGATTTTGGCCAGATATTGCAGTTGAAGAACGCAGCTGTAGCTATCATTGTATTTTCTCAGGCAAGGATGTTTCTTTATAATTATAAAATCTTCAGCCAAATAAACAATATTTGTATAATAAATATGTTTGTCCCGAGGCGTTATGTTGAAACCTGTTCTGCATGTTGAGATGTTCCCCCTACTAACAGAAACCTCCTCATGAGTTCATTAGAAACAGAAGCTCGCTGGGGAACCACAACACTCAAGTCAACCTTCTCCGCCTGTCTCTTGCAATCACAGCATGTGGACAATAACATGAAGCATTCCCGTCATCTCCAAACAGCCAGCAGCTGGGTTCAGCAAACTCACAGGAAAACCTCAAATGTCTTCCACTTCAAAAGAATATGAATTCCTCAAAAGATCAAACAAAGGGGAGGATCGAAATAGGCTGAAGCAAATGAGCCCTGCCCAACGGATCAGAACTTCTAGAGGGACCAGGAGGCCTCCTAATGGAATACATACATGTATACGAATGTAGTCCTCATAAGACACCACATATACACAGACACATATAGGCATGTGGTCCTTATAAGACACCACATATACACAGACACATATAGGCATGTGGTCCTCATAAGACACCACATATACACAGACACATATAGGCATGTGGTCCTCATAAGACACCACATATACACAGACACATATAGGCATGTGGTCCTTATAAGACACCACATATACACAGACACATATAGGCATGTGGTCCTCATAAGACACCACATATACACAGACACATATAGGAATGTGGTCCTTATAAGACACCACATATACACAGACACATATAGGCATGTGGTCCTTATAAGACACCACATATACACAGACACATATAGGCATGTGGTCCTCATAAGACACCACATATACACAGACACATATAGGCATGTGGTCCTCATAAGACACCACATATACACAGACACATATAGGCATGTGGTCCTTATAAGACACCACATATACACAGACACATATAGGCATGTGGTCCTTATAAGACACCACATATACACAGACACATATAGGCATGTGGTCCTCATAAGACACCACATATACACAGACACATATAGGCATGTGGTCCTCATAAGACACCACATATACACAGACACATATAGGCATGTGGTCCTCATAAGACACCACATATACACAGACACATATAGGCATGTGGTCCTCATAAGACACCACATATACACAGACACATATAGGCATGTGGTCCTCATAAGACACCACATATACACAGACACATATAGGCATGTGGTCCTCATAAGACACCACATATACACAGACACATATAGGCATGTAGTCCTCATAAGACACCACATATACACAGACACATATAGGCATGTAGTCCTCATAAGACACCACATATACACAGACACATATAGGCATGTAGTCCTCATAAGACACCACATATACACAGACACATATAGGCATGTGGTCCTTATAAGACACCACATATACACAGACACATATAGGCATGTGGTCCTTATAAGACACCACATATACCGGCATGTGGTCCTCGATTTATCCTTCCATGTTGGAGCGGGCCTCGTCCAATATATTTCATTGTACAGTATGACTGTATGTGATGCTGCACATTTGACGATAAACGACTTGAATCTTGAATAAGAAACCTTGAATAAGATCACGTTACTTCCATTGTGTATGATAACAACAGAGGATTATTTGTGATGGCGAAAGCAAGGAGCTCTTATGAATGCCATAGAAGCTACAGCTCTTGAAGGAAGGGATGGAGAGATGAGAAGAATGGAATGATGGAGAGGTGGAGGTGTAGATGAAGGTGTGGAGGAGGAGAGGTGGAAGTGTAGATGGGGATAAGGAGTTGGAGAGGTGAGTTGTGGGACGAGAGGTGGAGGTGTGGGATGCTAGGTGGACATGTATATGGAGTTGTGGAGGTGTGGGAGGAGAGGTGGAGGTATAAATGGAGATGTGGAGGTGGAAAGACACCAAGCCGTGACCAAGAGTAGGAATGATGAAGAGGATGAAGGTGATACTGATGCTGTTGGACAACAACAACAGGAGATGAACAGCATTTACCCAGGCTGGCTCGGGACCAGGAGACAGGTCTGGGTAGAGCAAGCGGTCTTTGCTGGTCTCTGTTGGCTGCAAGGAGAGGAGGGAGAAGGTTTTAATCTCAACTGCCGAGGCTCTGGAAACCATGGAAACTAGCCGGATACATGGTGTTGAGAGCTTTCAATATGTAGAAATACTTGAACGAGGATTCAAGAAATATCCTTTTTGATGTTTTCATCAAAGTCTTCAAAACACAAAGAATTCATAGATGCATTCACTTTCAGAAAAAAATCTGAAAGACTAAATTAAAACAATGAATTATAACACATCAAACTAACTCACAAAGGTTGTGGTGTCAGTCGTCTTTAGCATCCAAAAGTGGGTTAAATAAACTACGGGGGGAAACTTGAAGCAGAGCTCTGTAGCTCTACCACCATGGGAGAGTAGAGATAGCATAGAGCATGTCTCCATTTGTTTCAACAGTAGAGCTAACATGTCTCCATGTGTTTTAACAGGAGAGCTAGCATGTCTCCATGTGTTTTAACAGTAGAGCTAGCATGTCTCCATGTGTTTCAACAGTAGAGCTAGCATGTCTCCATGTGTTTTAACAGGAGAGCTAGCATGTCTCCATGTGTTTTAACAGGAGAGCTAGCATGTCTCCATGTGTTTTAACAGTAGAGCTAGCATGTCTCCATTTGTTTCAACAGTAGAGCTAACATGTCTCCATGTGTTTTAACAGGAGAGCTAGCATGTCTCCATGTGTTTTATCAGGAGAGCTAGCATGTCTCCATGTGTTTTAACAGTAGAGCTAGCATGTCTCCATGTGTTTTAACAGTAGAGCTAGCATGTCTCCATGTGTTTTAACAGTAGAGCTAGCATGTCTCCATGTGTTTCAACAGTAGAGCTAGCATGTCTCCATGTGTTTTAATAGTAGAGCTAGCATGTCTCCATGTGTTTTAACAGTAGAGCTAGCATGTCTCCATGTGTTTCAACAGTAGAGCTAGCATGTCTCCATGTGTTTTAACAGTAGAGCTAGCATGTCTCCATGTGTTTTAACAGTAGAGCTAGCATGTCTCCATGTGTTTCAACAGTAGAGCTAGCATGTCTCCATGTGTTTTAATAGTAGAGCTAGCATGTCTCCATGTGTTTTAACAGTAGAGCTAGCATGTCTCCATGTGTTTTAACAGTAGAGCTAGCATGTCTCCATGTGTTTCAACAGTAGAGCTAGCATGTCTCCATGTGTTTTAACAGTAGAGCTAGCATGTCTCCATGTGTTTCAACAGTAGAGCTAGCATGTGTCCATGTTTGCATCCGAATACTCAGTATAGACTATTTCTGTTCAGTGTCTACTACTTGACCGTTAATGTAGTACGTGCTACAGCCGTACGCAGAACGCCTCCGAACGCTTCCGAACACCACCGAAAGCGCTACCGGATGTTTGGAGATGACGTATTTCCCCTCTGTGCGCAGCAGATCAGATGCCGGCTTGTCTTGTCGTCGTTGCTAATGAATTAAAATGTCTCTTTCTGCGCGAATGGCTCTTGATATCGCTGCTTTTATTTATTTTAATTTTCTCCGCGGCGTTCTTCTTCTTCGGTTACCAGACTCTGCTGCATTGTGGGATAGCGTAATGTCCTACCGTTGTACACTGTGGCGGTAGTACGCATTCGGCAACCATTTCCGTACTACACAATGCGTACTAAGCATTCGGACGTACTATATTTGTCACGTACTACAAAATGCATACTATATAGTAGTCAAGTATGCGTATTCGGATGCAGCCCATGTGTTTTAACAGCAGAGCTAGCATGTCTCCATGTGTTTCAACAGTAGAGATAACATGTCTATGTGTCTAAGGAGACAGGAAGGAGTAGACAGGATGAGGAGACAGGATGGAGGAGACAGCAGGAGGAGCTAGTCACCGAAGGAGGTATGCGGGGCACCAGGGAACGCCTGCTGTTTGATCAGAGTGGAGAGACGAGGATGGGTCCGGTTATGAAGAGCTGAAACAAATCCGTTAACCCAGAACACAGATCAGTAAACACACATCAGTTAACATAGAACACAGATCAGCTAACACAACACAGATCAGTAAACACAACAGAACAGATCTGAAGAAGGGTTAAGTGTTCCCAAAGACTGAGCACTCTTTCCATCACCTCACCTGGCCTTGGAGGAAACATGGCTCGCGGTCCTGCAGGCTTCTGGAAACAACAATTGACACAATTTACACCAATAAGAAAGCAGAGCTCGGTGAAGTGTTTGCACGCAGTCATGGAAGCATATCACTGCATGCGTTAGTGAAACCCCACGCCCCTTTTCGAGCACTCCGCTCAACTACCTCAGCTGGTCGACTGGTACCTCCATCACTAAAAGGAGGAAAAGGTCGGATGGCGAGATCTCAACTCTTCTCAGTTTTGGCACCGCAGTGGTGGAACGAGCTCCCTGCCGATGTCAGGACTGCAGATTCACTCCCCATCTTCCGGAAGAGACTCAAGACTCACCTGTTCAATGTTCACCTGAACCCTGCATTACATCCATCCTCCTGAAACTTGTTCTGGTGACTTCCTTACTGTATTAGCAGCAATGAAATGTTTTACCTTCTTATGACAAATGTACTCTTTGTAAGTCGCTTTGGATAAAAGCATCTGCTAAATGCCCTAAATGTAAATGTAATGTAGCTGGCTGACGGTCACCATGGCAACTAAACATACCATAACATTACATCCAACATAATGCCATACCATAACATTTATGATACACATGATACATGATACACCATCAAACATTATACCATACCCTTCATAACATAACATGACCCAACCTGAATGCTATCGCTAGTTTAATTTAGCTGTCTCAATGCCCCCACCACCAACCAAACAGAAACAAGATAAACATAACAATCCCCCCCAACAACCAATCAGAAACAAGATAGCGGTCCCAATTCCCCCACCAACCAATCAGAAACAAGCCAGAGAGAGACTCAAGTGTACTCACTAGTGGGCTGACCAGAGGGTTCCTCATCTTGATGGCCTTCCTCTGATTCTTGTCTGTGAGGAGAACCAGAAATCCATTATCTGTTAGGTCCACTGCAGTACAATGTTCTGTTACTTTTGGATCTACATGTAGTAAAACGTTCTGTAAGTTGTAATTATATTAGTCATGCTGTTTAGTAGAACAATCTGTACATTCAGGGGTTATGAGGGTTGGTTCTATTAGGTTCTTGGTATTCTACAGGTCATACAACAGGTTCTACAGGCTTTTGCAGATGTATCACCTCCCATGTTGGTGTTGTGGAGGACCGGTTTGCTCCACACGCTGTGGCGCTGGCCCTGGCTGGACCGCACCCCGAACTCATAGTGGGTGTTGGGCTTCAGGTGGTCAATGACTGTGTCGGCAGTGGGACACGTCTGGTACACCCACTTCCTGTTCCTCTCGCGGTACCGCACCGTGTAGAACCTGGGGTGAGGGGGCCAGGAACGTACTCAGCGCTTGCATCATCTCATCTGCTGCTACATGCTACAGCTACAACTAGCAGCTACATGCTACAGCTACACCCAGCAGCTACATGCTACAGCTACATCCAGCAGCTACATGCTACAGCTACACCCAGCAGCTACATGCTACAGCTACACCCAGCAGCTACACACTACAGCTACACCCAGCAGCTACATGCTACAGCTACACCCAGCAGCTACACCCAGCAGCTACATGCTACAGCTACACACTACAGCTACACCCAGCAGCTACTTGCTACAGCTACACCCAGCAGCTACATGCTACAGCTACACACTACAGCTGCACCCAGCAGCTACATGCTACAGCTACACGCTACAGCTACATGCTACAGCTACACCCAGCAGCTACATGCTACAGCTACATGCTACAGCTACACACTACAGCTACATGCTACAGCTACATGCTACAGCTACACGCTACAGCTACACACTACAGCTGCCCAGCAGCTACATGCTACAGCTACATGCTACAGCTACACCCAGCAGCTACATGCTACAGCTACAGCTACACCCAGCAGCTACATGCTACAGCTACACCCAGCAGCTACATGCTACAGCTACATGCTACAGCTACACGCTACAGCTACACGCTACAGCTACACGCTACAGCTACACCCAGCAGCTACATGCTACAGCTACATGCTACAGCTACACGCTACAGCTACACCCAGCAGCTACATGCTACAGCTACACCCAGCAGCTACATGCTACAGCTACATGCTACAGCTACACGCTACAGCTACACACAGCAGCTGTGTCTATATGTGTGTAGTCTCACCCCTCCTCCAGACAGTGCTCCATGATGTCCCCCTCCCTGTAGGGGGTCTTCAGGGTACGGCCCCAGGAGAGCATCACCGCCGTGGGGCTCAGAGAGCCCACCGCCAGGGGGAGGGGCTTGTCTAGACTCACCCTGCCTACACACACACACACACACACACACACACACACACACACACACATGTAGACACACATATAGACACACACACATACACACACTGCTAGAGAGATAGAGAGCTACAGAGAGAAAGAGAGAGAGCGAGAGAGAGAGAGAGAGAGAGAGAGAGAGAGAGAGAGAGAGAGAGAAAGAGAGAGCGAGAGAGAGAGAGAGAGAGAGAGAGCTACAGAGAGAAAGAGAGAGAGAGAGAGAGAGAGGGAGAGAGAGAGCTACAGAGAGAGAGAGAGAGGGAAACAGGTACCTGTACAGTGTTTCTTCACGTCGTTGTGGGGGATGGGTTGGACTGCCACCAGGTACTTTGGCTCAGCGTCTGAAACCCAAACAGATAAACATCATTATTCATCATTATTCATCTCTGGCTGCAGGTGGTGGCTTGGTCTGGGGGGTGGGGGGTGGGGGGGGGGGGGGGGGGTTCGAACTGAGGGATGATGCCATAGTTTAGTTTTGAGGAGGGGAGGGGGCAAAGGACGAGCACACAGATGCTAAGCATTAAGGCGGGGGAACGCGCTGAGGGCTTAAAGCGGCACTCTGATTGCAGCTCATGTACACTCCAAGCCTTCCTGAGGAGCGCATACTCCTCAGATATTCAGCGGCTTGAAACCCTGAACATATCCTGACCTCAAGGTTTGTGAATGCTGTGCTCATGAGTTTTGTTTCCCGAAGCTGTGAGTTTCTCTTTGAGGTGAGCCAAATCAGGCTATCTCCTATCACCTCTGAGACACTGTAGGATGACGTTTAGCTCAGTTCATGTTCAGCTCCAGCTCCGCTGTTGAAGGGACAGATCTAGGAAGTCCTTCCTGCCACATGCCATTACACTTTACAATAAAAGCTAACTCACAACAACACAAGCACCTCTTATTTTTAATCTTGCACTACAATTATTTTTATTTTTATTTATACATTTTTAATAGATTTTTTATATTACATGTTATTCTTTAATTATTTGTATTGTTACTGTGTGTAATGCTGTTGATGCTACACTGTAATTTTCCAACTTGGGATCAATAAAGTAGTAACTATCTATCTAGTGGTGTAAACACTATTGAATTCTACTTAACACTACTAGACACTCAAAACATTACGCAACACCACAAAACTCTACTAAACTCGACTAAACACCACTAAACACTACTACACTCTACTAAACAACCATTAACCCCACTAAACCCTACTAATAAACACCCCTAAACACCACTAACACTACCAAATCCCACAAAACACCCCTACTCATTACTCAACACTATGAAACACCACTACACACTACTAAACAGCCACCAACACCACCAAACCCCACTAGCAAACATCACTAAACATTACTACAGGAGAACAGGACGGCCCCTCCTGTCCGGAGCCCTCCAGAGGTTCTGCAGTGTTCCTCTGTCAACAGGCGTGAGGGTGAACGAGCTGCGGCACGTTGACCCTCCTGACCTCACCTATCTCCGTCTCATAGGGCCGCCCGTCCTCGGGCAGGGGGATGAACTGCCTGGAGAGCGGGGAGCTGCCATAGCCCAGGATGTAGCCTTCCAGGATCGTGTTGGGGCTCGGACGCACAAACTTCATCACAATGGTGTCCCCCGTCGCGTTGATGCGCACACGCATGCTCTGTCTCCGCACTGCAGGGGTTAGACAGTACATAGACAGGTCATTAAGGAGCAGGTAGGGGTTAGACAGTAGAGAGACAGGTCATTAAGGAGCAGGTAGGGGTTAGACAGTAGAGAGACAGGTCATTAAGGAGCAGGTAGGGGTTAGACAGTACAGAGACAGGTCATTAAGGAGCAGGTAGGGGTTAGACAGTAGAGAGACAGGTAATTAAGGAGCAGGTAGGGTTAGACAGTAAATACAGAGACAGGTCATGAAGGATCAGGTAGGGGTTAGACAGTAGAGAGACAGGTAATTAAGGAGCAGGTAGGGTTAGAGAGTAAATACAGAGACAGGTCATTAAGGTGCAGGTAGGGGTTAGACAGTACAGAGACAGGTCATTAAGGAGCAGGTAGGGGTTAGACAGTACAGAGACAGGTCATTAAGGAGCAGGTAGGGGTTAGACAGTACAGAGACAGGTCATTAAGGAGCAGGTAGGGGTTAGACAGTAAAGAGACAGGTCATCAAGGAGCAGGTAGGGGTTAGACAGTACAGAGACAGGTCATTAAGGAGCAGGTAGGGGTTAGACAGTACAGAGACAGGTCATTAAGGAGCAGGTAGGGGTTAGACAGTACAGAG
>JAXIVH010000167.1:142500-260000 GCA_036785325.1 Urophycis tenuis
CCGGTGGTGCGTGTGTCTTGAACATACCAAGCACACACACACACACACACCCATGGTGTGGTCATGTGTTTAACTCAGGGATCATGGGAGGTCCTGTAGGCCCTGCCAAGATGCCTTGACTCCTGGCATCATGACACGCCTCCATCGGAAGACCACGCCTCCTCACGAGACTGCCCCGCCCCACATCCTACTACCATGGGGTGAGTGAGGGAAGGTTGGGGGAGAACAGAGCTCTGGAAAACGTGCCACAACATGCACCGTGCAAGGCCCTGGTAGGGGGGGGGGGGGGGGGGGGGGGGCTGATTCAGGCTGGCTTTGTGTTACAGCAGCAGAACAGAAACACAATAAGGATTAACTCTACACAGAAGACGTCTGAAGATCACATAAGGTTCTGCAGGTCCACATGTAAAGGGTTCTGCTGGGTCTCACATGGTTCTACTTCAGGGAGTGCTTGGTCAGTGAACAACACATGTTAGAATACATCACCTGCAGCCGGCAACAACAAAAGCACGGTCAGCACAAAATAACTCTTTAGTCTTTAACAACGAGTCAGTCACACGAGTCTCACTTTCACAATCCGTCCAGGCTAGGGTCTATGTTCAACCCATAAGCATCAGAATGAAGCTCATTATGTGATCACATGCTTGAAGAAGCCCTCCATGCCCTGAGGTAGACTATCTGGCACCATCATAATCCTAGCGCTGCGCGGGGGTACCTGTTTCTACCTGTTGGATGCTGAGTGATTAGACAGGGTTTACAGAGGACTGAAAAGGCTTTGTGAACCATTTCAATCTTTCTGCTTTATCTTGGGGATGTGGTGGAGTATGTGGTGAAGTACGTGGTTGAGTATGTGGAGGAGTACGTGGTGGAGTACGTGGTTGAGTATGTGCGCAAACCTGGTTCACAGTCGCGTGGGACAGGAGGTGGGACAAGCTGGAGCAGGTGATCAATACCTTCTCACAGCCAGACTGATGGAAAGGAGCCTGGGATGGACTGAGAAGGGGAGGAGCTGGGGAGGAGAGGAGGTGGGGAGAGGAGCCAGTGGATAAACCTCTCTAATTAGGGCCATGGAGATGGCGAAGAAGATGTGTGAGAAACACAGCTCCTACTCCTCTTCCTCCACCTGCGACATGTTCCCTGACCTGTTCCTTAGGTGTTCTTGTGGTTTTGTCTCTTCAGAGTGGTGGAGAGCCCTGAAGATCCTCACAGAACCACCTTCACAAAATACTCTCAGGCTATGTTCATTCTCTTCAATTCATGTTCTTTGCTGCTCTGCTCAAACCAAGCACTAAGTCGGGAGTTTGAAGGCAACCTCCCTACTTAGTGCTTGGTTTGAGATCTGGTCCAGATCCAGGCCACCAGGGTTTAGAACCTCACCAGAACCAAACTACTGGCGTCATGGAGGGCAGGGAGCCAGAGCAGCAGAAGTTCCTAGGATTCACAAGCAACCTCACAACTACTAAAGCAGAACTTTGGAGTAGATAATGAGAATGTTGAATCTCCACGTGAATTCAAGTTGATTGAATCTCCAGGTGAATTCAAGTTGAATCTCAAGGTGAAATCATGTTGAATCTCCAGGTGAAATCATGTTGAATCTCCGAGTGAATTCACGTTGAATCTCCAGGTGAAATCATGTTGAATCAGTGTTTGAACAGACAGTTCCAGGTGTCATTAGGAGTGTAACCGGTGGTTCTAAACCCTTAAAGTCTCCATGGAACCAAACCAGAGTGGACCTCTGTCCTCTGGCTGGGGTTCCACAACATTCTTGAGTGTCTGTAAGGCCAGTACCATGCCAGCTCACAGGGGGTCTTCAGAAACAATGCCCTGAGTGAGTTATCACTGTTGCATAACAGACCGGAGTCTGTGAATGGTGGAGGAAGCCGAGAACATGAGAGCTTCCTCCGGGCCAAGCTTAGTTTCCACAGCTGGTGCCACGACAGTGTGAGAACGTGAAGAACATGACATGTACTCTGAAAACACGGCATAGGGTTTCCTCTAACACACCGCACATTATTTACTCTCGGCAGTCGCAAGAACCTTCCTGACGAGCTTCCAGAAAACATGTCTGTCGCTCCAACCAGAGACACATCTGGTGGAGGAGGAAGGAGGGATGGGAAGAGGAGAAGGAGATGGAGGGAGAGGAGGAGAAGGGAGATGAGGAGAAGGAGGGAGAGGAGAAGGAAGGAGAGGAGAGGAGCAGCTGTAAGCTCGCTCCTAAACATGACATAGAACAAGAGAACAGAGGAGGAACAGAGGAGTAACCTAGAGGAGGAGGAAGAGGAGAGGAAAGAGGGGAGAGGAGGTGGAGGAGGAGGGACAGGAGGGAGAGGAGGAGGAAGGGGAGAGAGGAGGAGGAGGGTCGAGACAAAGTGGAGGGGAGAGAAGAAGCGGAGAGGAGGAGGAGGAAGAGGGAGAGGAGTAGAAGGAGGAGAGAGAGGAGGAGAGGAAGAGGATGAGGTGGAGGGGGAGCGGAAGAGGAGAGTAGCGAGGAGGAGGGGGGAGAGGAAGAGGAGTGGAGCAAGGAGGAGGAGGAGGGAGGAAGAGGAGGGGAGAGAGAAGGAGGAGCAGGAGGAGCATCAAAACTTCCAGCAGTTGTCTCAGGTTCAGCTTCATGTGGTGGTGATCTTCAGAAGGCGAACGTTTCAAACCAACCCTTCATGACGAGCTGCACATATGGCCAGATGTTCCTCAGCCCACACTGAAACCAGGTTGGACAACGTGAACATGGAGGAGGCAGACAAGGCCCTGTGTTTGCACGGTTGTGGCATTGGTGTTGAGAGATTCACCACAGCAGTATGACCAGCAGTAGCATTGTGG
This sequence comes from Urophycis tenuis, assembly GCA_036785325.1. Taxonomy (NCBI): domain Eukaryota; kingdom Metazoa; phylum Chordata; class Actinopteri; order Gadiformes; family Phycidae; genus Urophycis; species Urophycis tenuis. The sequence goes on from JAXIVH010000167.1 coordinate 145,318, forward strand.
TGCTTCAGCTACAGCTAGCCAGTCACACACCACAAGGCTAGCTTGGCTCATTCAGAGTTTCAATGAAGCAGCATCAGGCAGAAGGGCACAGCTGGGGCTAATCTTGTCTGTTAGCCTTCGCCGTTAGCGCTTTCGCCACTGCCAAAATGTACTTTTACAAGAACCATTAGTACCCTGGTACCACCTTGAAGAGAACATCAAAGAAACGTCACTGAAAACACAAGCAACCAAAGCTAAGTCTTCTATGCATTCAGTTTGTGTCACCTTAAAACACTATGCAATGGCAATATGACGCTTGTATAATAACTAGTCAGTTAGACACAGACTAGCAAACCATTGCCTACCAACAGCTAGCTAACTACTAGCGAACCAACTGCCAAGTCCCTAGTTTTCTGAAACTCAAACGCAACACTGAAATCGTCATACTTTCATAAACAACTTGCTTGGATACCTTTTTGCGGCAACATTTTGATTTTGTAAGTTTGCAAAAGAAGTACCACGCATAACACAAACAAACATGTGTTGCGCAATTTGCGATGTTATACCAAGGAACCAACCATACTGCTCATGAGATAGGATGCAGGCACTTTATTCATCACAGACAGGGAATTCAGGAAGGTACTGATGAAGGTGAAGTGTCTGTAAGCAGTACTGCAGGGCCCTCTGTTGTGCAGATCGGGTACTGCAGGTAGTTAGCACAGATCATTCTTTATATTTGTTCACGTATATGCCTCTACAGCATACCACTGTACTACACCTTTTGGCAGTATGGGTACTGTAACTTCCTTGTGCTTTTGCTTCCTTGTGTTTCCTAGTGCATTCCCCAACCCCAGAGGAGAACCGTTGAACCGGGGCTTCAACGGCAACGTCAGGGCCAAACTCAGGGCCCGATCCACCACCTTCTCCTCTGGGGACCTGGACTCTTACAGGCAGTCCAGGTATGTCCTCTGTAAGAACAGCCAAGTGGAACTACAAAGACAAACTAGAGTCCTACTACAAAATTTCTGACCCCAGACGGATGTGGAGTGGTCTGAGGTCCCTGACAGGCTACAAAGGTAGAGATAATGGTGCTGTTCAGCCCTCTGCCTTGGGGCCAGACAAGCTTAACTACTTCTACACTTGTTTTGAGGAATGGAACACCTTCCCGGCTGCAAGGTTAACCGATGACTGCCCTCTAATGTTATCCGTAGCAGACATGAGCAAATCCTTTAAGAAGGTCAACCCCCACAAGGCTCCAGGACCAGACGGCATCCCAGGCCGTGTACTCTGAGCTTGTGCCAACCAGCTAGCTGAGGTGTTTGCTGACATCAACCTCTCCCTGAACCTTTCTGAGATCCGCACCTACACCAAGTCTTCCACTATCGTACCTGTTCCCAAGGTCACCAGCCTGAACACCACAACCAGGACGGCCCACCAATGTCTCTTCCTCCTAAGGAGGCTAAAACAGGTTAGCGTGTCCCCCAACATCTTCATCAACTTCTACAGATGCACCAGTGAGAGCATTCTCTCTGGCTGCATCACGTTTTGGTACAGCAGCTGCTCCGTCCAGGACCACAAGGCCCTACAAAGGGTGGTGAAAACCGCCCAACCTTCACCGGCAGGGTGCTGCCCACCCTAGACAATATCTACCTCACCCGTTGCTGGAGGAAGGCCCATAAAGTCACCAGGGACCCCAGCCACCCAGCACACTCACTGTTCACCCTGCTACCGTCTGGCAGACAATACAGGAGCGGTCAGTCACGCACTTCACGACTCATGGACAGTTTCTACCTGCAGGCCATCAGATTTCTGAACCACTGAACTGAACTATACCTCAAACCCATTGTCACTCATGTAAAGCCACTGATGTAAATATGTATATGCCATCATCATGTAATGGAAACATTTCTGACTGTATAATTAATTCAACACTTCATGTATAATGCTGTATGATACTTATATGCGCATGCACTTTATTCCTGCACATCTGTATCATATCTTATGATCATCATTGCTACCACTGCTTCCATCAACGCTCATGTACTTTTTTTTATTACTTACATGCTATGCACTTTATATTTTCTCCAATGCTGTTTTATTCAATTCTCCATTGCTGCTCTTACTTAAATCCATGGTGCCCTTATTTTGTTGTACTATATTGTATTGTAAAACATTTCTTTGACTATCCTCCCATATTGGAACGGGCCTCCAATACCTTTCGTTGTACAGTATGACTAATAAACACAACAGCGAGGACTCGTATTTGACAGGAATCTGACCGTACGTCTGTTTAGCAGGGACAGGGCGGCTGGCTGAGTGGCCTGTCCCTGAACTCTGGCTCCTTAACACAATTTTCTTCAGAAGGAAAATAAAAAGTTCCTTTCACTCTAAATAAAATATTGATTGTTGACACATTCGTAAAATATAAACATGAAGTGGCACGATAGCGTTGCATTTACAAACCTCAGGCCAACTGTAAAAGCATGTAAAAAATATCAGTTTATTTCCGGAAAACACATCTTCCATCTCACTTGTAGCCAGTGCATTGTACCCGCTATCATCCAACACATGGAAAACACAAACCTCACGGGAACAGGAAGTGACATCACACTACACAACCAGGAAGTAAGATGACACACAGGCCCCTGAAGGCCTGAAGTGGCAGCAGAACACAAGCAGGAAGTGATACAATACAGTGAAACAAAGGCAGGCACGCCCCGGAAAACAGTGGAAGTGTTAAAAGTATAACATGACTGAACAATATGTTAATAATAACAATGTGATACTGAGAGGGATCTTCAAAGAAAACAACCAGACACGTTTAATTACAAAACAACACAAATATACAGAAATATGTAGCTAAACACTACTATCTTCTTCCTCCAGTCATAAAGTCAATTAGTGCTATGCTACATAAGCGGTTGACATTGAACATTGTAGAGCGGAAACAAAAAACAGTTAATAATTGTTAAACATTACACAACAAAGAACACTGACCGAACGAAAAACGAGACATTAAACATTGTCCAGCACAATGAGAACATACAAAATGTCGTTGACCTGAACGAGAACAGACAGGGGAGGGGTGTCGGCCAGTGAAACCCGCTTCTCTGACAGGTCAAAGAGGCGGTCACTAAGCAACGCTTCCTGTAGGAACACCGAAGGCACTGGGCGGCACATCAGGACTGTCCAAACCCACTCCCAACTGACATGCCAGTGCAGCAGTCCTACTACTAGTCCTACCTATTCTGACACGCTTAGCCCTGTAATTCACCCTTTTCTGTCAATAGTGTAGAAACCAGATTCATATATATTTCACCCACATGTCCCAAACTATTGCTGTGACACTCAAATTGCATTTATGGTTTATATTCGATGACGTTATACTGGAAACCAGAAGGAAAGGCCAGGCATCTTTATACCTCCGACTTGGAGTTGTGTGTTCCTCTACATACCACACGTTTCCATTCAGAAGTAGGCCTACACATCCTCTTTAAGGGCAGCCCACACAGGAGCTGAAGGGAGAGGTGAACAGCATGAGGCCGAGCGCAGGATCTACAATCCCAACAGCAGGAAACATGAACGGAAAGAAGCATGCACAACCCAAAAAAAAGTCAGTCAATGTATTCACGTGGCAATTCTGGTTCCACCCGCCAGGGGGTCAAAAGGTAATTTAAGGGTCGGGTGCCCATGCTCACAAAAGAAAAGCGTCTGTAGAAAAACTGAAACCCCCAAACTTCCTTGAGATTCCTCTCCTGTCTGTCGGTGTCACCATGGCAACATGAGACTCCGCCCCTTCCTTAATCGAGAGGCTGGGTCTGGGGAGTCTGCGAGAGGGAAGTAAAGAATTGTAAGAAGTAAGTAAGAATGAATTTGGGTGAAGGTGAAGGGAGCACGATGCCCTGCTCTGTTTTGATCACTAGGTGGCGACAGTCTTGTGTGAGTAGCCTTAAACAGCTAACTGGTAGAAGTCCCAACGCGCTTCAAACATAGTTGCTTTGTTCACACAAACAAAAATGGTCGTGTTTGGGAACCAAAGCTTTAGTTACACAGGAACAGCAAACCAGTCTCTGAACTACAAGGAAGCTAACCTAGCTCCTAAACATGATGGAGAACCAGAGAACATAGGGAGCTGTAACCTAGCTCCTAGAAATGAAGAACAACCAGAGGACGAGCTGTAACCTAGCTCCTAAAGCCGAAGGAGAACCAGAACACGTACCTCAGAGTTCCCAGCAAGGGACCCTAGGCAGACAGGGACTAAGTGGTGGAGCTCTGTCTGTTCTCCAGATACCTGAACCACAAACCCAGAGAAGATGTGGTTAGGAGAAGGTGGGGGTGTGGTGGATAAGAACTAGGGAGAAGTTGGGAGGTAGTGGAGGAGAACTTAGAGAAGGTGGAGGAGGAGAAGTTAGGAGGATAAGTTAGGAGGTGGAGGAGACGACGTTAAGAGGTGGAGGAGGACATACAGGATTTGAACTAAAGGAGGGAAAACTCACAATTGAGTCTGTTGCACAAAGTCTGTGAAGTGTTTGTCGTGGGAGTGAAGGTCAAACACCCTCAAACGCTCCTGGGGAGAAAGAGAGAAAACAAATTGAATGATGAGGCGAGGTAAGGTGAGCTAAGAGGAGCTGAAGGTGAGCTGAAGTTGAGGTGAGCTGAAGATGAGCTGAAGGTGAGATGAGCTGAAGATGGGCTGAAGGTGAGGTGAAGGTAAGGTAAGGGGAGCGGAAGGTGAGGTGAAGGTGAAGTGAGCTGAAGATACTGTTACCTGTGCAGTGAGGCTGGTATTGGGGGTGTTCTGGTGGGTGAGGTCTGAGTCCTGGTCCGGGGAGTCCCTGGGGTCCAGTCTGCCTCCAGGTCTGGTATCACTGCAGTACTGAGGCAGGTGGTCGTCGTAGCGACGATAGTGATGGGCTGAGATGGAGTCACTCTGGTACATGGGGTTGACCTCACTGTCTCCATGTCTGGAGAGACAGACAGGTAGTCAGACAGAAAGAAAGAAAGAAAGACAGGCAGGCAGCCAGGTGGCTAGTCAGACAGGTCAGATAGATAGACAGGTAGTCAGACAGACAGATATACTTGTACTCAGACAGACAGACAGAAGAAGAAGAAGAAGAATTACTCATTTGATCCCGTGAGGGAAATTTGGTCTTCTGCATTTAACCCAATCGTGAATTAGTGACACACTCAGAACTCAGTGATGGTGAGGCACACAGTGAGGTGAAGCACACACTTAAAACCGATGCAGTGAGCTGCCTGCAACAGCGGCGCTCGGGGAGCAGTGAGGGGGTTAGGTGCTTTGCTCAAGGGCACTTCAGCCGTGCGCACTGGTCGGGGTTCGAACCGGCCACCCTCCGGTTACAAATCCGAAGCCCTAACCAGTAGGCCGCGGCTGCACCAGACAGACAGACAGGTAGAGAGACAGGTAGTCAGACAGGCAGATGGACTGGTAGAAAGTCAGACAGACAGGTGGCGAGATAGCAAACGGACCGCAGGGGGTCCTCAGAGTCCTCCGGAGGGTACTGCTCCCGTAGCGTGCGGACCAGGAAGTACAGGACCCCTGACGCCACCAGCAGGAACCCAAGCACCGACACCATCGCTATGGCAACCACCAGTGGCTCCGACACGTACTCCTCACAGTGCTGCCCCCGATACCACCAGTTCTCCCCGACCCGGCACCTGCACACACACATGTTACACACACGTTACATGGCACGCATACATGTTAAATCTTACACAGATGTTACGCAACACACGGTACATGCTACACACACACGGTACATGCTACACACACATGTTACATGCTACACACACACACACACACACACACACACACACACACACACACACACACACACACACACACACACACATTATAGTAACCCACACACTACAGCACCACAAACACACCTACACCACCCACCTGCAGATGGCCCCCACTCCCGGGACCACGTCACAGCGGCCGTCGTTCAGGCAAAAGTCGGGTCGGGCCTGGCACACGCTGCGGCAGGGCAGCCCCCCCACGCTCACGTAGCCAGCGTCACACACACACTCCGCCTCGCCGGACCAGCCGTTGACCGCGCAGCGGGAGAACTCGTTGCATGCCTGGAACTTGCACGGGTCCGCCTTGTCCCCTGCGATACCCAAACAGAACCGGTCAGAACCTAGACCAGCAGAACCAGTCAGAACTAAGGCCGACAATCAAAACCTGTCAGAACCAGTCACAACCAACATAACCAAGAGAACCAGTCATTACCCTAATGGACATCCAGGCACCGGCAGAACCCAAAAGAACCGGTCTCAACCAGTCAAAACTAGAACCAACAGAACTGGTCAGAACCAACATAACCAACAGAACCATAACGCACGTCAGAACCATAACACACATTCGGGCCAAGGCTTCCTCTTCCGTGGGCCAGTCCTTGTTTACGGTTTACTCCGATCAAAGACCAGAGAATGGAGTTGGAGTGGCGAGACGCCTTGCCGACCAGACTGGGCCACAAGCAGCTTAAACGTTGTGTTCTGATATTTTGGCTTGTGGCCCACAGAACACATTTGTATTTTTATAGGTGTTTCAGGTGCAGACGACATTGTGGCTAATCTCAATAAACAGCTAGCTCTCCATACGGATGGCTAACCCACATGCCGGCCAGCTCAAAAGTGATTGGTCGATACTACTCAGACTACTTGTGTAAAACTGCAACAATTCCAATACAGGAACCTTGTCATGTTGCCAACAGATTCTGCGTTCAAATTCAAGATATCCGTTGATAGCGATTATGTCCCCAGTAACTCAGCAATATGATAACTGGATCAGACAGATTAGTGCTAACTCCGTGCTAGCGTTGGTGTTCCACCCAGACAGATTAGCACTAACTATGTGCTAGCATTGATGTTCCACCCAGACAGATTAGTGCTCAGGTATGCGATGGTCTGAGCATAATCATTCCAACATAAGGGTTTAGTATGAGCATTCTGAGATTATTACTCTCTGCCTGTCATCAGTGTGTGCGTGAGTGTGTATTAACCTACTGTCTGTCCTGGGGTGATGAACGTCATGAGAATGTTTTCATGGCAATGGATGTGTCAGATTAAACACGGGAACCTTGAGAAATAGACCTCAATATTCAACAGGAACTGCTCCAAATCATCCTTCCTCAGACTACTTCCCTCTGGTTGGACATCTCCTGTCCTGTGTTGGACAGTGAGGTTCACCCTTTCCTCTTCAGACTGATGCTCTCAATGTGGCCAAGTACAGATGTGCATGCACAAACCTGTACCCTAAGGTCACCAAATTGGCTGATGTGTTCGGGTGGGGGATATCTACATGATACCGAATCCTAAATGGTTAAAAAACACTTTTGTTTGATTCCGGATTTGGATTTAGGTTTGAGTCGAATCTAATGAGGTGTGAACATTAGGCGGTGCATGCACCTGACTCCACATCCAAGGAGTACTTGTCGATGGCCAGGTCCATGGTGTGGTAGGCAGTGTCAGCAAAGTCCTCCAGGATGAGGTAGACCACCGTGGTGACCCCCCTCGGGACGGGCTTCCCGAAGCGCATGCGGCTGTTGACGACCACGCTGCCATTCTGGAAGTTCAGGATCTCAAGGTTCTGGAAGTTGCTGAGGTTGGACTGCAGGTATGGAACCAGCTGCAGGGGGAAATACGAGTCATAGCATGGTAGATAACACTAACCCGCACTGCTTAGCACTGACCCTGCCTAACCTGTATTCCCTAACCCTACCTAACCTTAACACTACCTAACTCCTCACCCCACACCATTCTCTGCATAGTCTCCACTCTCTCCACCACTGTTTTTACCTCACTATTCAAAATATTTACTGGCTATTTTAGCCCTTATGCACACTCCTCACCCATCTATCTATCTATCTATAACCCCATACCCTAATCCAGTAACTGTACTCCAACCCTCTAACTGTACCCTTTCCCTGTAATGCAGCTAGAGTGCTCACCAGATGGATGAAGCGCTGCTCCAGGGCCTGGTACTCTGTAGAGCTCTTGTTGAAGAGGTTCATGGAGAACCTCATGTTGGTCACCCTGAGGCTGAAGAACACCGTCAGAGCCCTGCCAGGCGCTATCGGCATGGCAACTGCCTGCCGCTCTGCACCATGGTCCTCACTGGAGAGGCCGCTGCTGGCCCCTGCCCCGTCCTGGAACTGGGACAGGTCAAAGGTCAGGTCTATGTTCGGTAGGGCTGAGGAGGCTGGCGTTGAGAGTTGGATGTCAGTTAACGGAGGGGCCCCGAGGGCTCCCAGGTTGGTTGGTGTCAAGGAGACGCCCTCCGTCTGGTTGTTCCCGGCCCAGGCAGAACGGGGGGTGCCTAGGGTGGGAGCCCTGGTCACTGGGATGAGGTTGTCGTCATGGAGATTGGCCTGGTGAGGAGACTCTGGAATGTGGTCTTCATGGAGAGGAGACTCTGGGATGTGGTCGTCATGGAGAGGAGACTCTGGGATGTGGTCTTCATGGAGAGGAGACTCTGGGATGTGGTCGTCATGCAGAGGAGACTCTGGGATGTGGTCGTCATGGAGAGGAGACTCTGGGATGTGGTCGTCATGGAGAGGAGACTCTGGGATGTGGTCGTCATGGAGAGGAGAATCTGGAATGTGGTCATCATGGTGAGATGATGGAATGTGATTGTCATGGTGAGGAGACTCTGGGATGTGGCTGTCATGGTGAGACTCTGGGATGTGATCGCCATGGTGAAGAGTCGTTGGGATGTGGTCGTCATGGTGAGGAGACTCTGGAATGTGGTCTTCATGGTGAGATGATGGGATGTGGTCTTCATGGTGAGGAGACTCAGGGATGTGTTCGTCATGGTGAGGAGACTCTGGGATGTGATCGTCATGGTCAGACTCTGGGATGTGATCGCCATGGTGAGGAGACGATGGGATGTGGTTGTCATGGTCAGGAATGTGGTCGTCATTGTGAGGAGGCTCTGGAATGTTCTCATCGTCTTCTGGTACTGTGTCCGACACACGTGTAAACGGAGACTCTTTCTCAGGGGAAAGGGCAATGTTTTCTTCAGAGCTCACTATGGCAACAGCAGCGGCCGCAGACGTAGCCGTGGTAACCAGCATGACCTCATCCTCGGCCAGGTCCTCTGGCGACAGATCGGCTGGCGGTCGCGTGGGAGTCACTGGTTGAGCCACACCCACATGTTGCTCCTCCAGAACCTCAAACTCTTCCTGCCGTGTGCTGTCTGGCCGCAGCAGTACAGGTTCCACGACCACTCGTGGTTCTGATATCTCCGTAGGTACAGCCTCTGTGACCGGTGCCGTCACAAGAACCGGCCCTGCGGCAGCAGTAGGCTGGACCACACTAGGGGAGTCTGGACTGGGTCCTTCTGGGGGCAAGTGTTCAACAACAAATTTGTCACTTTCTGCCTCAGCTTCCCTTGGATCTGAGAGGGCGTCCTCCTCGGAACTGCCTACTGTGATCTTCTGAGGCAGACTTGTTTCCACGGGCCCCGCTCCTGCCAGAGGAGCCAGGTCCCATGGCGTAGAGTTTTCTGGAGAATGTGTAGAGAGATCTGAAGCATGTGAAGGGGGTTCTTGAGAATGTATAGAGAGATCTGGAGAATGTGAAGGGGGTTCTGGAGAACGCGTAGAGAGAACTGGAGAACGTGTAGGGGGTTCTGGAGAACGTGTAGAAAGATCTGGAGAACGCGTAGAGGGTTCTGAGGAACCAGTAGCCGCTACAGTGGAGGAGAAGGGTTCACTGAGGGTGAACTCATCGTAGACCCCAGAGGCCTCCAGCGATTGAACCGACAGTTCGCGAGGCCGGTTGTCCGCAGTCCACAGCACGGGAGGGTTGGAGGTGCTGGCAAAGCGCGGGTCTGAGCGGAGGTCCTGGGTGACCACCACCGGAGCCCTTGCAGCAGAGGTTGCCGCCTGTTCCTCGAGGGTTATCGCCCCGACTGGTTCTCCTCGCCGCTCCTCCTCCTCCTCGCCTCCATCGTCCTCCTCCTCCTCCCCCGGCGCCTCCTCAAGGTCAGGCGGAGGGAGCACCTCGTGGAAGGCCATCCCTCTGGAGTCCAGCGCAGGCGTCCAGGCCTCTGTGTTGCTCCCTGTGCCGTCTCCAGAGGAGCCCCCAGAGGACCCCTCCTCCTGAGCCTCCTGGGCCAGGGATGGGGGACTAGTGTCGGGGGCTGGTGATCCCACCGTGCGGCCCCCACCAGGGGTAGCTGGAGATGGGGGGTCGCCAAAGAGAAAGCCCTCGTCCTCAAAGCTTCCCGTGCCTAGGAACCAGGGGAGAACAAAGGAGGTGAAACATGGACCTTCAGGATAACAAGGGAGGTGAAACATGTATATTCTATAAGCCATGTATATATTAATAACTTGACTTACTGTACTCCTTATAACTTCCTGTTGTGAGGTCAAGGGGAGGGACTGTGCTCTCATCCAATAGCAGCACGTCGTTTTCGCTGCTCACTGCATCAGAATGTTGGACCACCCATGGGTCAAAGGTCTCCAACAGGAAGTGCTCCTTCGTGAGGAAACCAGCATTGCCATCCACTTCCTGGGGGGGGGCATCGGGGGGTTTCTCAGCCGCCAGGACGTTATCCTGCCAAACACATGTCTTGATTTATCTCCTTGTCTCCTCCACTACCCTCCTATCACCCTGTCTCCTTTACGAGCCTCCTATCACCGTTTCTCCTTCATCAGCCTCTTATCACCTTGTCGTCTCCATTACTAGCCTCTTAACACCTTTTCTTCTTCACTAACCTTATATCACCTCGTCTCTTTCATTACCCACTTGTCACCCCATCTCATTCACTGCCCACTTAACACCTTGTCTCCTTCACTAACCTTATATCACCTTGTCTCCTTCATTACCCACTTATCACCCCATCTCCTTCATCATCCTCTACCATCTGACCATATACCATGTCAAAGACATCGGCAGTGTGGCAGAAGTTTACCTGCTTGAGACAAAACAAAACAAATAGAAGAGGAAGCGCGCCACTATCTGCGCCACTATCTGAAGTTGCTGATTCCTTTCAAATTCCAGAGGAAAAGAGTGTCTGTTGTATGTGACAACGCTGCTAACATGGCACTCTGTGTGGAAACACTAAAGGAGTCACACGAACGGTTGGAGATGCAGGGCGTTGGGTGCACCGGGCACAATTTGCAGCAGTGTGTTAATGCTGCGCTCAAACAAGAGCCAATTTGTCGCGCCGTGGCTGCAGCGCGTCATCTTGTGGCACATTTTAAAAAGGAGCACAAAGACAAAACTGGGCTGAAACAGAAACAGAACAGAAAGAGGAGCAGCAAAATGTACCATCAGTATAGTTTCGTTAATCATGGGCTATTATAGTGTGCAGATGCACATGATGCAAAACGCTGTCAGAGCGTTTTGCATCATGTGGAGGAAGGAGTAAGGAGGAAAAGGTCAGATGGAGATAATCTCAACTCTTCTCCTTTTTGGCACTGCAGTGGTGGAACGAGCTCCCTGCCAATGTCAGGACTGCAGAGTCACTCCCCATCTTCCAGAAGAGACTCAAGACCCACTTGTTCAGAGTTCACCTGAACCCTGCATACAGGGGCGGAGTGGCCGTCGGGACGATTGGGAGTTTTCCCGGTCGGCCGGTGAGGTCAGGTGGACCAGCCCACGTTTAACGTGAGCGGCCGCGAGATGTGTGTAAACCGGCCTTACGCATTATTAGGGACCGAGCCTGTGAAACAGGACGAGGTCCCTATTGTTTTTGTTATTTGGGGATCTTTGACGTTGATTTTAACCCCCTGAACATATACGAAAACTCAATTTTTTTTGACAGAGTTATCACACCTGGTGAAAAATTATTTATTCTATGCGACACGTTAATGTCTCACCTATAGGTGGCGCTATTTTTAAAAAAACACTGTAATGCTAATAACTCCTGCATACTTTGTCGCACACTCAAAATGTTTATATCCACACATGCGGGCAAACATGCTGCACCTCCTGATGTAGGCCACGCCCATTTCCGCCATGACTTTTTTTTGGCTACAACGCAAAAACTCAAAAAAGTGCGTCCTAGACATCTATTGCATGTGGCTTTCACCGATTTGCACGAAACTCCACATGTAGCATCTACATTCTGTATCATGAAAATAACTAATTGGAAGTTTATTGAAATTCCCGAAGATAAGCGTGTTATAGTGCTTTATATATTTTTATAGATGTCTACATTTTACGTAAAAAACGTAAGTGGACAATTTGTCCACATTGCTATGTTCGACACCAAACTTGGAGCCCTACTTCTCTGTACCTCCTTTATGCATCTCACAAAATTTGTGGTCATTTCCACCAGGTGGCGCTCATTAAAATCAAGAAGTTTATATCTCAACATTGGCAATTGATATTTAAATGAAACTTGGTATGCGGCTAGCTCATGGCGCCCTGAGGCGTGGTTCAAAACGGGGAAAAAATTCTGCCAGTGGATGGCGCTCTAAAAGCAGCGTAAATTACTGTGCAAACACCGTAATAGTTACGAATATGAAATTCACTGGACACATGTAGAGTGCTGCCCAAAGCTCACATACCAAAAATCGTGCTTGTCGTGGTAGTAGCGCCCCCTACAGGCTTTAAAAACAACAGCCCCGACACCACGTTTCACCTACATGTATGAAACTCGGTAGGCACGTTATACAGCCCCAGACCTACAAAAAAGCCTCTTGGACCCATACCCCTTAAAGCACCGGAAGTCAGATATTTGCATTTGACCTTTGCAATTTTCGCGTTGTATTTGAACGAACTCCTCCCAGGGGATTTGTTGCTTGGGCTCCAAATTTTTTGGGTAGATTCAGAAGATGGTTCTTACCAAAAGTTGTGCTATTTGGGACTCTACCTCAAAGGGCGTGGCCACGGCGTTCAATCAAAATCGGCCATAATCAATTTTGTCGTTTTTTCCACGACACCGACTTTAACCGATATGTTTGAAACTTGGTATGGATGTTACCCTGGCCTAGCCCTACAAAAAAGCCTATTGGACCGATACCAAAAAACCCACCGGAAGTCAGATATTTTCATTTTAATTTTTGTCATTTTCGATTTTCGCATCCTATTTGAACGAACTCCTCCCAGGGGATTTGTCGCTTGGCCTCCAAATTTTTGTGGTAGATTCAGAAGATGATTCTCACCAAAAGTTGTGCTATTTGCGACCCTACCTCAAAGGGCGTGGTCATGGCTTTCCTTCAAAGTCGGCCATATTCAATTTTGTCGTCTTTTATACCCATGTTTGTGAACGAACTCCTCCTATGGGATTTTTCCGTTCTGCTTCAAAATTGGTCAGTGCATTTGAAACGTGGTTCTTAACTATAGTTGTGCTATTTGCGACTCTACCTCAAAGGGCGTGGCCATGGCGTGCCGTCAAAGTCGGCCATATTCAATCATTTCGTCTTTTATACCCATGTTTGTGAACAAACTCCTCCCAAGGGATTTTTTCGTTCTGCTTCAAAATTGGTCAGTGCATTTGAAACGTGGTTCTTAACTAAAGTTGTGCTATTTATGGCTCTACCTCGAAGGGCGTGGCCAGGGTGTGCCGTCAAACTCGGCCATACAGCACAGTGCGTGGACAGCCACAAACGAGAACCTGTCACGCCATCCTTGAGCAAACGACGACCTGTCACGACTTCATCCATGTGAACGACGAACTGTCACGACGCCATCCACGTGCCGACGAGTCAATTTTTACGGCGAGGTCCCCCCAAATGTCCCGCGGGACATTAACCCAATTTAGATCAATCAATCTATCTATCTATCTATCTATCTATCTATCTATCTATCTATCTATCTATCTATCTATCTATCTATCTATCTATCTATCTATCTATCTATCTATCTATCTATCTATCTATCTATCTATCTATCTATCTATCTATCTATCTATCTATCTATCTATCTATCTATCTATCTATCTATCTATCTATCTATCTATCTATCTATCTATCTATCTATCTATCTATCTATCTATCTATCTATCTATCTATCTATCTATCTATCTATCTATCTATCTATCTATCTATCTATCTATCTATCTATCTATCTATCTATCTATCTATCTATCTATCTATCTATCTATCTATCTATCTATCTATCTATCTATCTATCTATCTATCTATCTATCTATCTATCTATCTATCTATCTATCTATCTATCTATCTATCTATCTATCTATCTATCTATCTATCTATCTATTTAGGGACCGAGCCTGTGAAACAGGACGAGGTCCCTTTTGAAATTGATTCGTTTATTTTCTATTAGTATTTTACTTCTGGACTCTACCCTCCGCGAAAATCTCTAAGGGTATACCATTAAATAGACCCAATGTTCATTCAATATTTATACCACTTGCTTACTCTCTATATTTCACTCATGGTTACCCTACACAATCTACTCATTTTTGTGTAGCCTCTCTTAATTTAATTAATTATTCGGGCGATAATAAAAAAACCGAACTGCAGTTTAATTTCTTTGCTTGTTCTTGAATTAACATAGAATGGAGCAAAGACTCCCGGGATTGAAAAACAAGGAGAGAAAGAGAAAGGAGAAAGGAGGTGCTGAAAAGGACAGAATAAAGAAGAAGCAGATGCTGGAGAGGGATGCAGCTAAATGCTCAAAAATAACAGATTTATTCCGAAACATTACATAATCTGGGTCTTCTTCATCTAGATTAAAAAAATAGATTCTGTATTTGAAAGTGACATAAATGTAGTTTGTGTTGTTTATATGTGGGAGAAACGGGGGGGGGTTGGGCCGGTGGAGGGCTGGTGGTGGGCCGGTCAGAATTCTCCCGGTGGCTTTGAGTGCCCCACTCTGCCCCTGCCTGCATAACATCCAGCCTCTTAGGGCCCATCCATGCGGAGACGATTTTCGAGTGAATCCGCAAAGGTCTTGTGCGTTTAGGCCAGACATGTTGTATACTAGCAATGGTTAACCCAGCAATTGAAATGCTTGAAGCGCTGGGTGCTCTCGGTGTGAGCCAACCTTCCTGGTCCGACTCCAGGTGTAGTGTGGAGCGCGTAGGTTTGGTACAGAATGAGGTGCAGATGTGCTCCAAGTGGAACTAGTTGTAAGGCATCGGAGATATGACTTCGAGGAGGCCTTCAGCCAACAAGTCCTCCCCTCTCTGACACTGTATTCACAACCACGTTTGAACGTTTCATAAAGGTTTTTTCACAAGACTCTAATGCAGGAACATAACTGTGATGTGAGACATATTTTACTGTAATGTCTGCTGAAAACAAATAAAATAAATTTGGAAAAAAAAAAAAAGACTCAGGTCAGTACGGTGCGTGATTGCCTGGTGTCTGTTTCAACACCCAAGAGCCTGAGGGGGTTTGTGGACCCTAGAGCAACAAAGAAGGAATGGTGTGTGAGAAGATGCAAGGGAAACACTTTCCAGAAGAACATGTGGGACTCACCACGAGGCCTGGGACTTCAGCTGGTCCTCTGGTTGGCTTCCCAGATGGCAAGACGTTCTCCTCTGGGGAGGAAATAGGACTTGAGGAGCAGTTCACGCAGAGTGGTGCGTGAACACCTGAACTATGATCCAACCTGATGATGCGAACCCCAACCCCAGACAAACAGTACAAGTCACCCTAACCCCACCATCACCATAACCCCAACATCACCCAAACATCAATTTAACCCTAATATAACCTTAACCCCACATAACCTTAACATAACCCTAACCCCAACATCACCCTAACCTAATATAACCTTAAAGGAAAATGCCACCATTTGTCCATACTGAACTATGTTCTTCCCTGATCTTAGACGATATGATACATTCCTCTCTCGCTTTCGTGCGTGCACTCGATCGCTCTTGTGCGCAGCGCTACTTCACTAGCATGTAGCCTGGCCCAGTATATTCCTTAGGATCCAAACGGGGGTGAAGTTAGAAGCAACCAAGCACTTCCACGTTTCCCCTATTTAAATACGGTTACGTGAGTAACGATCCAAGTATGGTTACACAAAATGAAACATGGCAATTTTCTAAGCGGATAAAAAAGGATAACTATAATGTATGGCGAAATAACACCTGGGAGCACTTTGACGTTGGTGCAGTAATATCATCACTCCTAAAAGATCCTCTCCCCCTCCCCCTGTTACTTCCGTCAATAGAACCAACGTGACCTGCACGCCCCGTCGCCTGCACTACCTGTAGTAGTTGAAGTAAAACGTCACATTTTTATCCGCTTAGAAAATTACCATGTTTCATTTTGTGTAACCATACTTGGGTCGGTTAACTACTCACGTAACCGTATTTAAAAATTGACAACGTGGAAGTGCTTGGTCGCTTCTAACTTCACCCTCGTTTGGATCCTAAGGAATATATTGGCCAAGCTACCTGCTAGCGAAGTAGCGCTGCGCACCACAGCGATCAACTGCACGCACGAAAGCGAGAGAGGTATGTATCATATTGTCTAAGATCAGGGAAGAACGTAGTTCAGTATGGACAAACGGTGGCGTTTTGCTTTAACATCACCCAATCCTAAAATCACCCTAACATTACCCTAACCCTACCATTACACTTACCCCAACATCACCCTCACCCTAACATTACCCTACCATTACATTACCCTAAGCCTCACCCAAACATAACCCTAACCCCACCCGAAGCCAAACTAAGCAGCAGTGGAAGGTTTGGGTCATACCATTTTGCGGATGCGCTGGGGTGGACTCAGGGAAGTGGTCCTGGTGCAGGGCTTCAGTGATGTAGTTCCTGAAGTCTGTGATGGTGTAGACCACAGTGGGTTGCTCAGCGGCACCTCGGTAGCTCCTCTCCAGCACGCTGTTGTGGAGGGCGATGGAGTCCAGGGTGTGGCTGTTGATGCCCGTGCCGTCCACCTCCAGGGTGATGGCATAGTGGACCAGAACCACAAGACCCCTGGGGACCAGAAGAACCCCACTTTTTCCTCACAGAACCAGCACCACTATTAAACGTTTATTGTGGCCATCTCGTGAGGACTTCCTGGTGTCCACCACTTCCACTATCACCTCCACCACCACCACCAGCACCACCATTACTTACCTCTCCAGGTCTTTCTGAGGTCTGATCAAAACATAAGAAAAATAAAAAAAAGCATCAGAACGGAAAAACTAATACAGATCAATTAAACATAATCTAAACATCAAATATATACAGTATATATATCATATACAAATTTAATGTATTATGTTGTGTGTGTGGGTATATATATATATATATATATATATATATATATATATATATATATATATATATACAGTATATAGTCTACCTGAATTCCACCACATAGACACTCTTGAAGCCAGGCAGCTTGTCGAAGGCTTCTTGGATCTGAAGGTTTAAAGAAGGTTTAGAGAAGGTTTAGGACAAAGGATGACCCAGGACGGCTGAAGAGAGGAGAGGAGAGGAGAGGAGGAGCCAGGACAGAGAGAAGTTCTCCTCACCCTGCGTGTGAACTGCCTGGAGAGCAGGAGGTGCCGGGAGCTGGCCGGGTCCCTCAAGGCGTTGGTGAAGGTCTCGCCCCTCAGTCGCATGTAGAGCTCCACCACCTGCTCCTTCAGGGGCCGTGCAGGCCGTGGCAGACTGGCCCCGATCTCGTTCTGAAGGAAACAAACACCCCTAACATGAAGACAGTTGAACAAAACAAACGCCCCTAATGTGAAAACTATGTTTGAACATAACAAACGGCCCTAACATGAAAACAAGAACACAAACACCCCTAACATGAAGACCACATCTCACCATCACCTACTATTAACTCTTAACTTGGCATTATTCTAACTCCTAATTCAGCATTATTCTACTCTTTAACTCTTAAGTTAGCATTGTTCTGAACTCTTTCTCACCGTGTTCTCAGGCTCCTCTTCCAAGCCAAAGCCATTGTTCCCCAGAAGGTCCTGGTTCCCTTCCTGCTGGTCCACTGTCAGTTCCGGGAAGTTCCCATTGTTGTACTCCACAATGTTCCTGGAGGTGGCGTCTGAGGAGGTGATGTCTGAGGGGGTGACGTCTGAGGAGGTGACGTCTGAGGAGGTGACGTCTGAGGTGACGTCTGAGGGGGTGTCTAAGGAGGTGTCATCTAGGGAGGTGATGTCTGAGGGGGTGTCTACAGAGGTGATGTCTGAGGAGATGACATCTGAGGAGGTGACATCAGATGAGGTGATATCTGAGGAGCTGTCTTCTGAGGGGGTGTCTACAGAGGTGATGTCTGAGGAGGTGACGTCTGAGGAGGTGACGTCTGAGGAGGTGACGTCAGAAGAGGTGATGTCTGAGGAACTGACTTCTGAGGAGGTGATGTCCAAGGGGGTGTCTACAGAGGTGATATCTGAAGAGGTGGCGTCTAAGATGAAGTCTGAGGAGGTGTCAAAGGAGGTGTCATCTAAGGAGGGGACGTCTGAGGGGGTGTCTATAGAGGTGATGTCTGAGGAGGTGACTTCTGAGGAGGTGGCGTCCGAGGTGACTAAGGAGGTGTCATCTAGGGAGGTGACATCTGAGGGGGTGTCTACAGAGGTGATGTCTGAGGTGACGTCTGAGGTGACTAAGGAGGTGTCATCTAGGGAGGTGACATCTGAGGGGGTGTCTACAGAGGTGATGTCTGAGGTGACGTCTGAGGAGGTGACATCTGAGGAGGTGTCATCTAGGGAAGTGACATCAGAGGGGGTGTCTACAGAGGTGATGTCTGAGGAGGTGGCATCTGAGGTGACCTCTGAGGAGGTGTCTAAGGATGTGTCATCTATGGAGGTGACATCTGAGGGGGTGTCTACAGAGGTGATGTCTGAGGAGGTGACTTCTGAGAAGGTGACGTCTGAGGAGGTGGCGTCTGAGGTGACATCTGAGGAGGTGACTACGGAGGTGTCATCTAGGGAGATGATGTCTGAGGGGGTCTCTACAGAGGTGATGTCTGAGGAGGTGACATCAGAAGAGGTGATGTCTGAGGAGCTGACTTCTGAGGTGACGTCTGAGGGGGTGATGTCTGAGGAGGTGTTGTCTCGGGAGGTGACATCTGAGGAAGTGTCTACAGAGGTGATGTCTGAGGAGGTTATGTATGATGAGGTAACTTCTACGGAGGTGACATCTGAGGAATCTAGGGAGGTGACATCTGAAGAGGTGTCTACGGAGGTGTCAACGGAGGTGACATCTGAGGAGGTGTCTAAAGAGATGACGTCTACTGACGTGATGTCTATGGATGTAACTTCTGAGGAGGTGACATCTGAGAAGGTGTACATGGGGGTGTAGTATAGGGAGGTGACATCTGAGGAGGTGACGTCTGAGGAGGTGTCTACAGAGGTGACGTCTACTGATGTGACATCTATGGCGGTGACGTCTGAGGAGGTGACGTCTTTGAACGGGATGCTGGGGGTGACCAGCTCCATCACATCCACCCACATGCCCCGCGACGTGTGCACAGTGACATCCACAAGATCCTGAGAGATGCGGTCATCCAAGGACGTTGCTGTAGGCACATCGCCTCGCTCCGCCTGGATCTCCCAGGGGGCACTCATGTTCAGGACATCAGTTGGAGTTTCCTCTTCGGTGTGCTCCGGGAGCTCCACCGGAGGCCCCGGGGAAGAGTCCTCCTCAGGTTCTGTAGGGTCTTTTTCAGGGTCTCTTTCTGTCTCCGGTGTGAGCCGCTCTACACCTTCAGGGACGACTACAGTCTGCGGTGTTCTCTCCGACTCCACCCAGTCTGGTGACCGCTCACCATCAAGCTCCTGGATAGCCTCCTCTGAGTCTTCCTCAAGACCAGGATCCTCCCTGACCCGTGCGACCTCCGCCACCACCTCCTCTTCCTCGTGTCTCATCTCCGAAATCCGATCCGCTTCCTCCTCTTCCCCCTGCTCAGTGATGACAGGTTCTGACTCTTGTTCTGCTGGTTCAACATATCCGGTTAGGGCTCCTGTAGGTTTCCTGGGGGTCTTGGTCATTACCTCCTCTGTGGTGAAGGGTGCATCTTCCTCTAATGGTTCTGTGGTTTCCGCCGCTGCCTCCAAATTTCCCTCATTTGCGTGTCCGGTCTCAAGCGCAGGCTCAACCAGCATCTCTCCAATCGAAATGTCTGCTGTCTCCATGTCCACCTCGACCACGTCCAATGTGTCTTCAGATGCCGGCACACGTGAATCTTCTGCTTTTGAACTGACGAGAACATCCACTGGAGCAACTGGGACTTCAGTCACCTCCTCGTCAGCAACCTGTTCTTCTCCTTCATCCTCATTAGTCTCCAGCACAGGCTCCCACAACTCTCCTTCTTCTATGGCTGCTGCCTCTGTGGCATCTTCATCTGTCCTGACGGGCTCTTCATCATCTGACGGAACCACCTCAGGGTCGTCCTCTCTCGGCACGACCACAGGAGGCCCAGCAAAAACATCTAGCACCAACTCTGGTTCTGGAGGAACAACGGGAGGCCCAGGGGAAACATCTAGCACCAGCTCTGGTTCTGGAGGAACAACAGGAGGCCCAGGGGAAACATCTAGCACCAGCTCTGGTTCAAGAGGAACCACAGGAGGCCCAGGGGAAACATCTAGCACCAGCTCAGGTGCAGGAGGAACCACAGGAGGTCCAGCAGAAACATCTAACACCAGCTCTACGGTCCCCCCTGCAGCTCCACCATGCTCCACGCTGGTCTGGTCGCTTAACACAGAGGCTTCGGATGGAACTCCCTCAGGTGCTCCTGATTCTGGAGGAAAACTTACAGCACTGCCAAAGCCCTCCTGAAGCTCACCTGAAGCAGCCGCTTCTGGGACGTTGTGATCGTGGACATGTGATGTGCCCGGTGTCTCCACAATGTCCGGACTGGACTCTGAGGAACTCTTCACGTCGTCCAAAGCTGTAGTCTGAACTTCGTCATCCTCCTCTTCCTCACCCCAAGGGACCTCCTCCGGGGGAACCTGGGTTGTTCCAGGTCTGGGTGGGGTGATGGAGCTGACCGTCATGACAACCTGGCGGGTCCCAACGAAGTCCGGTTCCGGAGCCCCCAGCTGGGAGGCCGTGGTGACATCATCGCCAGGGGTCGCCGTGACAACAGAAGGGCCAGGTGGGGGGTCGCTGTGTGGCGCTGTGGGTAGTCCTCCACCGGGAGCTGTGAGCCCATCCTCTGTAGGACCCATAATGTTGATCACTACATACATCGCTGATCACCACACAGAACATTGATCTCTACACAGATTATTGATCAACATGCAGCTCATTGATCACCAAACAGAACATTATTAAACAGCGATCCCGATCCAGCGATTCTTGTTGTTCATGTTCGCTGCACACACAAACCAACACACACGATACTACATGAACTGGTGACCACTCTAAGCCATTCTCTCTCTCTCTCTCTCTCTCTCTCTCTCTCTCTCTCTCTCTCTCTCTCTCTCTCTCTCTCTCTCTCTCTCTCTCTCTCTCTCTCTCTCTCTCTCTCTCTCTCTCTCTCTCTCTCTCTCTCTCTCTCTCTCTCTCTCTCTCTCTCTCTCTCTCTCTCTCTCTCTCTCTCTCTCTCTGGTCCCAGTGAGGTGAGACTAAGAAGGTTTACAGGTCTATTCTGGGAGGGGAGTAACCACCAACTCTATGCACATTACCAAACACACACACACACACACACACACACACACACACACGCACACGCACACACACAGACACACACACACACACACACACACACAGATCCTAGACAGCTCAGACAAATACTGCCATAACTAGTACAATTGTAGTTCTACTGTAGTACTAGTGATACTACTGTAATGGTATTACAGTAGAATTTGCATCACTAATACTACAGTAGTACTAGTACTGGTAGTACTGTAGTGGCAAGAGGACATGTTGTGTACCTGTCCAGGTAATGTTGCTGAGGGCTGTGGGGTCCATACTGCAAACAGGAAACAACAGCGAGACTCGAGCCAATGAGCAGAACACCTTCACACCAGGTTCTATTCCCTCTATACCTCGGTAGGTAGAGCAAGGCACTAACTCTGCACGGTGAGGGATTGTATTCCCTGTGTATCAGTACATAGAGCAAGGCACTAACTCTGCAGGTTTAGGGGTTCTATTCCCTCTATATCTCAGTAGGTAGAACAAGGCACTGGTTATGCAGGGTTAAGGGTTCTATTCCTTCTATATCTCAGTAGGTAGAGCAAGGCACTAACTCTGCAGGTTTAGGGGTTCTATTCCCTCTATATCTCAGTAGGTAGAACAAGGCACTGGCTATGCAGGGTTAAGGGTTCTATTCCTTCTATATCTCAGTAGGTAGAGCAAGGCACTAACTATGCAGGGTTAAGGGTTCTATTCCCTCTATATCTCAGTAGGTAGAGCAAGGCACTAACTCTGCAGGGTTAGGGGTTATATTCCCTCTATATATCAGTAGGTAGAGCAAGGCACTAACTATGCAGGGTTAAGGGTTATATTCCTTGTGTCTCTCAGTAGGTAGAGCAAGGCACTAACTATGCAGGGTTAAGGGTTCTATTCCCTCTATATCTCAGTAGGTAGAGCAAGGCACTAACTCTGCAGGGTTAGGGGTTATATTCCCTCTATATCTCAGTAGGTAGAGCAAGGCACTAACTATGCAGGGTTAAGGGTTATATTCCTTGTGTCTCTCAGTAGGTAGAGCAAGGCACTAACTATGCAGGGTTAAGGGTTCTATTCCCTCTATAGCTCAGTAGGTAGAACAAGGCACTAACTATGCAGGGTTAAGGGTTCTATTCCCTCTATATCTCAGTAGGTAGAGCAAGGCACTAACTCTGCAGGGTTAAGGGTTCTATTCCCTGTGTCTCTCAGTAGGTAGGACGTGGTAACCAAAGGGAAAACAACTCACCTGTTCAATGTCGCAGCCACCTCTACCCTCTGAAACAATTACAATAAACCAATTACTTGCTGTTTAATTAACCAGTGGCTCACAATTCTGTTCACCAATGACCTACTATCCAATTACTCACTATTGATCTAACCAATTATGGTTAGATCAGACTGGACAGACCCTTCCATAGACTCACATTCCTGATGAGCTGGATGTGCTCCTGTGATTGGCTGAAGTGTCTGCCGATCTCTGTGACGCTGACAGAGCCGTCCAGACAGCGGCTCACCCAATCCTGGTAGTCCTCTGTGTCTGGGAGGCGGTCCCAGAAGATCTTAAAGGCCTCCCACACCGTCTCCTGGCACACTGGAGGACACACACATATCTGATGAAAACTCTACTCCTTTCAGGAGACTGAGACTCCTATTACTAAGTAGTTAGTATTAGTGAGCAGTTAGTATTATTGAGTAGTTAGTATTAGTGAGTACTTAGTAATAGCGAGCAGGTAGTATTAATGAGCAATTAGTATTAGTGAGCAGCTAGCATTAGTGAGTAAATAGCATTAGTGAATAAATTATAAACTAAAGTCTAACTATAGTTAGAATTTAGTATTAGTGAGTAGTTGGCGGTTAGCATTAGTGAGTAGTTAGTATTTGTGAGCAGTAAGTATGAATTCTTAGTGAGCAGCTACTATTAGTGAGCAGTCAGTATTAGTGAGCAGATAGTAGTAGTGAGTAAATAGCATTAGTGAATAGTTAGAATTTAGTATTAGTGAGTAGTTGGCGGTTAGCATTAGTGAGTAGTTCGTATTTGTGAGCAGTTAGTATGAATGAGTAGTGAGCAGCTACTATTAGTGAGCAGTTAGTATTAGTGAGCAGTTAGTAGTAGTGAGTAAATAGCATTAGTGAATAGTTAGAATTCAGTATTAGTGAGTAGTTGGTGCTTAGTATTAGTGAGTAGTTAGTATTTGTGAGCAGTAAGTATGAATTTTTAGTGAGCAGCTACTATTAGTGAGCAGTTAGTATTAGTGAGCAGATAGTAGTAGTGAGTAAATAGCATTAGTGAATAGTTAGAATTTAGTATTAGTGAGTAGTTGGCGGTTAGCATTAGTGAGTAGTTCGTATTTGTGAGCAGTTAGTATGAATGAGTAGTGTCCAGCTTTTATTAGTGAGCAGTTAGTATTAGTGAGGAAATAGCATTAGTGAATAATTACAATTTAGTGAGTAGTTAGTATTTGTGAGCAGTTAATATGAATGAGTAGTGAGCAGCTACTATTAGTGAGCAGTTAGTATTAGTGAGCAGTTAGTATTAGTGAGCAGTTAGTATTTGTGAGCAGTTAGTAATAATGAGTAGGTAGTATTACTGAGTAGTGAGCAGTTAGTATTAGTGAGCAGTTGGTATCAAGGTAAGGCTCTACCTCTAAGGTGAAAGTAATTCAGATGGTTGTTTATCGCCTGCTCGAATGTCTCCTGGGCACAAAGTTTCACTCCGCTTGGGAACAAAATATTTCTTCTCCTGCGAGACAGCGCCCCCGGGGCTGGATGCGCTGGTTGGGCCGCGATCTGCAGACCCTCTGCTTGCTCCTGTCCTGCTCCGTAACTCATGGAGTCCACAGACCTCTGCCACTCCACGCCTACATGTCCACGGCTGACCGAAGACTCTGTGGAGTCAAACAACCACGTCACCACAAACCCCTGCATTTTTAGAACCAGATACCGCTGAGATCTATTCCACGTTCCCGTCCTCAGGTAATTGAACCGCACAAGTCTGCACATCTATCCTCACCCGTCCTCAGGTAATAGAACCGTAAAGGTCTAAAGGTCTAGCCCACACTCCTGTTCTCTGGTAATAGAGCCGTAGAAGTCACCATTTCAGTACTTACCTGTCCTCAGGTGACGCATCCTACAGGTCTACAGGTCTATCCTTATCTGTCCTTGGGTGACGCAACCTCATAGGTCTACAGGTCTATCGCACGTTACTGTCCTCAGGTAAATAGAACCGTACAGGTCTGCAGGTCTCTCATCTGTTCTCAGATGACACAACCTCGCAGGTCTACAGGTCTGTCCTTACCTGTTCCCAGGTGAAGACAACCAAACACGAGCCCGGTCCAAAGGCAACGCAAGACTAGCCCCCTGGACTTGACAGCCATCTCTAAAACACTACGATGACCAACACTTCAAGACCCCAAACTCAATCTCCCACTCCCCGTTTAGGTTGTCCACAGGTCTTGTCCACAGAGTCCGACGTCAAAACTCGGTTGCATGGCTTGGCGAGGGCAGAGGATGTGAGTCCCTGGACGCAGGGTTGCTCTGGGACACCAAAGTAGTGACGGCACAGATGGACCTTTTCCCTCTGCTAATCCAATTTGGCTCGGCTCTCTGGATTGTCTCCTCTGTGCGCTCCGAGACAGTGGACACTGCGTCAGCCTCACTTACGGTGGTCGCTCTGCGACAAGAGACAATTGTACATCAACACATCTCTGTTCTGTGGGACACCTGGGTTTGAGCTATGCCAGCTGACTCTGGATATGACATCGAGTGCCACAGGGGGTCTGGTTCAATACGGGCTAAATGGGCGCTGTTTGTTGTTCCCTAAGCCTCGGATAAGTGATTAGTGGAAATGACCTTGTTGGGTCTGTCAGTCACAGAGCAGGTCTTAAAGTTCACTTCTCACTGATCACCACTCCCCCGCCATGGCCCTTATAACATGACTGTTTCCTGTTCAGTCGTTTACTTCCAGAACCTTGAGGCTGGGAGTTGGAACACCCTAACCACTGGACTATCCCGGAGACCATGGTTGTACTGGGCAGCTCCCAGTGTCCACCAGTACAGACTGTGGTTGTACTGGGCAGCTCCCAGTGTCCACCAGTACAGACTGTGGTTGTACTGGGCAGCTCCCAGTGTCCACCAGTACAGACTGTGGTTGTACTGGGCAGCTCCCAGTGTCCACCAGTACAGACTGTGGTTGTACTGGGCAGCTCCCAATGTCCACCGGTACAGACTGTGGTTGTACTGGGCAGCTCCCAGTGTCCACCAGTACAGACTGTGGTTGTACTGGGCAGCTCCCAGTGTCCACCGGTACAGACTGTGGTTGTACTGGGCAGCTCCCAGTGTCCACCGGTACAGACTGTGGTTGTACTGGGCAGCTCCCAGTGTCCACCGGTACAGACTGTGGTTGTACTGGGCAGCTCCCAGTGTCCACCAGTAGAAGACTGGTTGTATTGGGCCACTCCCAGAGGAACAGATAGCAGGCTGTGGTTGTACTGGGACTGGGACAGGGACTGGGACAGGACTTCAAAGACATAGTCTTTGAGGTCCTATCCCAGTCCCAGTACTCAGTGTCAGCCCACCTGTCATGTGTGGCTGGGCAGCAGGTGGTCTCCATAGCCGACTGATCTTTCAGGATTATCAGGCTGGGCTGCAAGGGAAGCCTGGGAAGGTCAGAGCAGGGAAGACCCCTGAGGTTAACCCCTGAACACCTGGCATCTTGTTTACACATCTCTGGTATCTCGTTTACACAAGTACAGTGCAGAGGTCCCACGCACTCCCCCCTTCCCCGAGGGGGAGGGGAAGCCCCTCCCCCTCGTCTGGTCTCCGTAGTAACCAGGAATAGTTTGTGTCTACAAGAATTAGAGATCAGTGGAGGTGGGCGGGAAGCCTTAAATCTGTCTAATCTGGAGCAGATTAGACCCCTCCTGTGTCTAGTCTGAGCTACAACCGGACCGGGCATGTGGTCTTCACACCTGTAGGCCCTAGCGCCAGGTAGGGCTTAACTCCAGGAGTCAATGAGCCAATAGCTGGTTAGCTCCAACACACATCTTGTGAGGGGCTGCATAACATTGCCACACCGGTTCATACACCTGGGCAAACCCAAATCAGAGCCAAATCACAGCACATGCAAATACAGTTTTACTAGCAACCTCTCAAGAAGATGGTACTGGCCTACAAAGCTGTTAATGGAACTGCCCTAACCTACCTCCAAGCGTTAGTGAAACCCCATGCCCCTGCCAACTGGTCAACTGGTACCTCCATCACTAAAAGGAGGAAAAGGCCGGACGGCGAAATCACAACTCTTCTCCGTTTTGGCACCGCAGTGGTGGAACGAGCTCCCTGACAATGTCAGGACTGCAGAGTCACTCCCCATCTTCCAGAAGAGACTCAAGATCCACTTGTTCAGAGTTCACCTGAACCCTGGATATTGCTGCCCCCCCCCACACACACACACACACAAAACCAAAAAAAAACCCTACCCTCATGCTCTTGTATGTTGTACTTTATAATTGCTCTTTGTAACTTGGCACACTTGAAAGTTGTTATGGTGACTTTTTTACTGTATTAACAACATGAACTATTACCTTCTGACAAACGTACTTATTGTAAGTCGCTTTGCATAAAAGCGACTAAATGGAAAATGGAAACCTCTGAAGGTTATGCAGACCAGTACTGCAACAGAGCAGACTAATAAGCTGTCAGCTGTGTGATCACAGTAGGCTGCCTAGGTCTGTCAACTGTGTGATCAGAGTAGGCTGCCTAGGTCTGTTAGCTGCCACCAGTACAGAGCAGGTTAGCTAGGTCTGCCAGCCGTGTGATCAGAACAGGCTAGCTAGGTCTGTTAGCTGCCACCAGTACAGAGCAGGTTAGCTAGGTCTGCCAGCCGTGTGATCAGAACAGGCTAGCTAGGTCTGTTAGCTGCCACCAGTACAGAGCAGGTTAGCTAGGTCTGCCAGCCGTGTGATCAGAACAGGCTAGCTAGGTCTGTTAGCTGCCACCAGTACAGAGCAGGTTAGCTAGGTCTGCCAGCCGTGTGATCAGAACAGGCTAGCTAGGTCTGTTAGCTGCCACCAGTACAGAGCAGGTTAGCTAGGTCTGCCAGCCGTGTGATCAGAACAGGCTAGCTAGGTCTGTTAGCTGCCACCAGTACAGAGCAGGTTAGCTAGGTCTGCCAGCCGTGTGATCAGAACAGGCTAGCTAGGTCTGTTAGCTGCCACCAGTACAGAGCAGGTTAGCTAGGTCTGCCAGCCGTGTGATCAGAACAGGCTAGCTAGGTCTGTTAGCTGCCACCAGTACAGAGCAGGTTAGCTAGGTCTGCCAGCCGTGTGATCAGAACAGGCTAGCTAGGTCTGTTAGCTGCCACCAGTACAGAGCAGGTTAGCTAGGTCTGCCAGCCGTGTGATCAGAACAGGCTAGCTAGGTCTGTTAGCTGCCACCAGTACAGAGCAGGTTAGCTAGGTCTGCCAGCCGTGTGATCAGAACAGGCTAGCTAGGTCTGTTAGCTGCCACCAGTACAGAGCAGGTTAGCTAGGTCTGCCAGCCGTGTGATCAGAACAGGCTAGCTAGGTCTGTTAGCTGCCACCAGTACAGAGCAGGTTAGCTAGGTCTGCCAGCCGTGTGATCAGAGCAGGCTATTTTTATCCTCATCATCATGAGGCTAAGCTGCTCCAGGGGTTAATGACCCCCAGATTACTGGAGGCTCTCTCTCTCTTCCCCTGAAACAGAGCGTGGGGCGGGGGTTCGAAGGTCAGCTGGACCCCACCCCCACCACCTGGAGCTCATTACTACTGATCCCATGAAATGGGATGGGAGGATGGTAAAACATTTTTTTATAAAGAAAACAGAGTGAGTATGTGTTGGAGGAACCAGAAAGACCCAACTTGTAGTTTCTTCTGGCAGGCAGACAGGCAGGCAGCATGTGCATTGTGAATACAAAGTGAACTGGATAGAAACACTTTATTCATTTCTTAAATATTTTATTCAAATAGATATTAGAAATAAGTTATTATCCATTCTTGCAAGAGTGGTGGTGTAGCCTGGCTGGTCTCTACTAGCTTGGTCTGGACTGGTCCCTGCTAGCTTGGTCTGGTCCTGGGTAGCTCCGGTCTCTACTTGCGTGGATTTGTCTGTATTAGTGAGGTCCTGGTTGTTTCTGGTCCTCTTGGAGGTTCAGGACTAGACTCTTGATCTGGTCCCGTTTGGATCGGATCATCTGCCGTGGAAACCAGCCTTCCAGCCGCACTGGGAGGTCAAAGTGCACCACAGGGTTCTGGGGAAAAGCCAATCAGAGGAGGAGCAGGAAGTACAGAGTGAGAGAGGAGGAGCAAGGGGTACAAGGTGAGGGAGAGGGAGCAGGAGATACAGGGTGAGGAGGAAGCAGCTACCTGCAGGAAGCTCTCTGCGTATTGCAGGAGATACAGGCCGCAGTCGCTGCTGTTGTCCTGCAGGGGGAGCATGCACACAGTGCTGAGCACGGTGTCGGCTGTGAAAGGGCGGGACGTTCCTCTCCTGGCCTGCCACTCAACGTGCAGGTAGCTGGAGGGGGAGGAGCCACATGCAGGGTTACTCGCTGGGCCTTACTGCTCACTGGTGGCGAGCTAGCTGTAGCGCAGGCAGACTCACTCTCTCAGCAGCCTACAGGTGTTCTCGTGGGCCGAACACTTCAGGGAGTCCATGACCAGGATGCACGGTCTAGTACACACACACACACACACACACATACACACACACACACACACACACACACACAGTGCCTTCACTCTCAGAACACCAGTAACACACGCACACAACAGAACCAGCTGGTAGGGGGTGGTTGGTCTGGTTTACCTCTTAAGAATCCTTCCTCGCTTGCAGCCAGCCTGGGAACACTCCTAGACACACACACACACACACATTGAAGAACTCACATTAGATACCTTCCACACGTGTGTGTGTGTGTGTGTGTGTGTGTGCGCGCGTGTGCGTGTGGGTTTTACCGGTGGTCTAAGAGTGAAGGCACTTGGTTTGGTTTGGCTTTTGTCTGCAGCCCCTGGAACACGGACATCATCATCATCATCATCATCATCATCATCATCATCATCACAGAACATAGAGCCAAGGCCTCAGGGAAAGCCTGGGGGTAGATTTTACCGCTGCACTGGGGTTCTGCAACAGGGCCGGCCCACTCCTGCAGCTGGATGCCCTCCAGCCCCGGGAAGCAGACGACTAGCAGATACCAGTGAGCTCTGGGTACAGAGAGAGATGTTACTCAACCAACCCTCACTAACTCAACTTTTATCTAACCTTCACAAACTCAACCCTTATCTAATCCTCACTATCTCACCTCTCCGCAGACCTACACAGACAGGATACGTGTGTCTGTGTGTTTGCGCGTGTGTGTGCAAACTTTAAGTGGAGCCTGTATGCATTCATGTGCGAGTGTGTGTGTGTGTGTGGACAAACAGGATGTTGTTGTGTGCGTGTGCTCACTCCTGGTTTACAGGGACAAACAGGAAGTCCTTAGTGAAGATGTCCACATGTCTTGTCCATGTCTTCACCCTCTGGTGTCTCATCTCCCGGGTCCTACCAACAGGAAGTAGTATGAGACACGTGGGGGCCACATGACGTTGTATGGGCTAACTGAGGTCTACAGGAAGCAGTATGAAGTCAACAGGAAGTAGGACTTACAGCACGGTGGGGGAATCCTCACTCTGGGCTCGGCGCCTGGACAGGTGCTTGAAGAAGAAGCTGCTGAAGATGTGGCAACGCTCTGAGAAACCAGCATCTACCTTCTCCAGGAGCAGATACCTGGGAGAGAAGGTGGAGGAGGAGAGGAGGAGGAGAGGGGGTTAGAATCCAGCATCGACCTGCTCCAGGAGCAGATACCTGGGAGAGAAGGTGGAGGAGGAGAGGAGGAGGAGAGGGGGTTAGAATCCAGCATCGACCTGCTCCAGGAGCAGATACCTGGGAGAGAAGGTGGAGGAGGAGAGGAGGAGGAGAGGGGGTTAGAATCCAGCATCGACCTGCTCCAGGAGCAGATACCTTGGAGAGAAGGTGGAGGAGAGGAGGAGGAGGAGAGGGGGTTAGAATCCAGCATCGACCTGCTCCAGGAGCAGATACCTGGGAGAGAAGGTGGAGGAGAGGAGGAGGAGGAGAGGGGGTTAGAATCCAGCATCGACCTGCTCCAGGAGCAGATACCTGGGAGAGAAGGTGGAGGAGAGGAGGAGGAGAGGGGGTTAGAATCCAGCATCGACCTGCTCCAGGAGCAGATACCTGGGAGAGAAGGTGGAGGAGGAGAGGAGGAGGAGAGGGGGTTAGAATCCAGCATCGACCTGCTCCAGGAGCAGATACCTTGGAGAGAAGGTGGAGGAGAGGAGGAGGAGGAGAGGGGGTTAGAATCCAGCATCGACCTGCTCCAGGAGCAGATACCTGGGAGAGAAGGTGGAGGAGAGGAGGAGGAGAGGGGGTTAGAATCCAGCATCGACCTGCTCCAGGAGCAGATACCTTGGAGAGAAGGTGGAGGAGAGGAGGAGGAGGAGAGGGGGTTAGAATCCAGCATCGACCTGCTCCAGGAGCAGATACCTGGGAGAGAAGGTGGAGGAGAGGAGGAGGAGGAGAGGGGGTTAGAATCCAGCATCGACCTGCTCCAGGAGCAGATACCTGGGAGAGAAGGTGGAGGAGAGGAGGAGGAGAGGGGGTTAGAATCCAGCATCGACCTGCTCCAGGAGCAGATACCTGGGAGAGAAGGTGGAGGAGGAGAGGAGGAGGAGAGGGGGTTAGAATCCAGCATCGACCTGCTCCAGGAGCAGATACCTTGGAGAGAAGGTGGAGGAGAGGAGGAGGAGGAGAGGGGGTTAGAATCCAGCATCGACCTGCTCCAGGAGCAGATACCTGGGAGAGAAGGTGGAGGAGAGGAGGAGGAGAGGGGGTTAGAATCCAGCATCGACCTGCTCCAGGAGCAGATACCTGGGAGAGAATGCGGAGAGGAGGAGAGGTGCTAACAGAATGGAGGCGAGCAGGAGCAGAAACGTGTCAGTCTCACTTGAGGTAGAAGTCGATGATGACATCGTTGAGGAAGGCTCCCTGGTGGAGGCAGGCCAGGTCCTCCGTTGTCACGGTGATGCGGCCTTTGGACGGGGGCGGGGGGTACTGCATCAACATCTGGCCCAGAGCACTCTGGTTTGAAGACATTCCTGATTTGAGTCCTGTAGTGAACTACTCGAAAGAGAGAGAGAATGAGAGAGTGTTTGTGAGGTTAGGATTAATGCTAGCTCGTTTGGGGTTATACAGCAGACAAGACGCCGTGTTGGTCGGGACACAGGAATAAGGACAGGAGATGTCTTCTTTGCCGGCAGATCTGAGGACTGTGGTGATTTATTGAACACTCAGTGTTGTCACAGTTCTGGAAATAATGATAATAATAAATGACATTATACACCATCATCTCCATAATAATAAATGTGCTTACATAAACATACACAACTCTACTGGACATGGCCGTGTTCTTTAAGAATGACTCTCGATTCTGACCCCTTTTAGCTCACTTTATTTTATGATTTATCTGTTCAATAAACTGCGGAGCAAAGGAGGGAATGAGTACTAAAATACGCGTAGAGATACAACCAGCTTCATATGATGCTCTACCTAGAGCAGGGGTCTCAAACTCGCGGCCCGCGGGCAAATTGCGGCCCGCTGGATGATATTTTGTGTCCCCTACTTGAAATCAAAGTTTAGTGTTAGTGCGGCCCGCACGTTTTTCTCAAACACACTTTTTTGCCGAGTCGTAGCGCGGGCCGCGCTCAGGGTTGCCAGATGGGCGCTTTTGCAGTCTATTTTGCGGGCAAAAATGGGCTTGGACGGGTGGATAAAAATTGGGCTGTTTTCGGATCAGTTCGGCGGGATTTTGTAGCCGAAACACGAAGCACTTCAGATCCTTCTTCCTGCGACCCGCTGTTCAGCAGGCAGCAGTCTCACTCACTCATTCACTCACACACACACACAGACACACTACAGCTCTGGCTGACGTGCCCATAGGACGTGCCCCCTAATCTCACAACAGACACTCCCACTACCTGCTGCTTACGTCAACCACAGAGACCCGTTATTACCGGACTGGACAGCAGCCGAGGGATTTCTTAGGTTAGGCTACGTTATAAGGGTGACTATATGGCGCTTTATATCCAACACAATCAGGACCTAGTCTGTCCTTAGCCTACAAAATAAAGTTTGAGAAATGTCTGCATGGAGCACAGCTGCTTACAGGTGTGCAGCTGACAGATGTGCAGCTTACAGTGACAGTTTCCTCATCGCTACCTGAGCCATCATCCGATCCTCCCTCATTCACATCCTGAGTGTCCTGGACATATCCTGTATTCTGTGATTTTCCTCTTTTCATTTCTAACCGGCCCCTTTCACTTTTTGCCCGTACACGCCCGGTGTCTCCTCTCTATCTCTCTTTCTCTCGCTCGCGCCTGATTCACATATACCGGTAAAAATAAATGTGATAGTATGAAAACACCACAAGTGAGAAAAAACATAGATGAGCAAAAAACATGAAATGAAAACATTGTAATAATTGCTGTGACCACAGCCGGACACACTGGTCTATAACTGTATATGCAGCGGTTAATATGACCACTATTGGCGTCCGAGGTATAAATGCTTAGAAATCAAGCATGTTTCATTTTAATAAGTTGTAAGCTTCAGAAACCATCAAACACATATAGGCCTATTTAGGAAAAGTCAAGGAGTGAGAGACTTTTAATGAAGTTATAATAATAATAAATAATAACAATAATAATAATAAATAATAAATACCTATACCTATAATAATAATAATAATAATAAATACCTAAACCCTTTTTTGTGGAGTACTTGATGCGGCCCAGCCTCACCCAGACTCTACCCCCAGTGGCCCCTAAGTAGATTGAGTTCCAGACCCCTGACCTAGAGTGTTCTGCCTGTATTGTGTCTGTTCTGGGTGTTTATGCCTACAGAGGAATGTGCTTTAGAGATATGGAAGCGGTACTCCCCATTTCACATGGCCTTGGGTGACCATCTGTTTTAATTGTTTGTGAATGAGTCTTAGTCAGAAGGCCACACTATATTTCTGCAGAACACCTGTGTTATTCCGCAGGATCACATGTATAATCTTTTACTGTCATGGCACATTGATCAGGACATTCTTACCCTAGCACAACTTATTGCATAGCTTGTCATGACCGATTAGCCATAATATTAGGTTAACTGGTCCAGTAGCTTCATCTACTGGCTAAACAGGGCATTAAATAAACAATGGCACGACGCACATCTCCTGCTGATCAATTAACCACCAGACCACCAACAGCTAGCTCACTGGACACTCAAAACACTCAGAAACTTCAGCATTCACATTATATTCATAAACAATGTTAACCAACGGACCCCCTGTCACCTATCGGCGAAAAAAACCCACATGAGAGTTAACGAGGTGCGTCATAATAAACACAATATAGAAACCATACTTACTTCGTGCATCCACTCAACACTCGGAGTAGCACAATAAAACACTCCTCCACACTCAAAAAACAACCTTTCAAAGTTAAAGGCGAAATATACTATACCTTAAAAATAAGAGCCTTTTATACAGAGAGAGAGAGAGATGATCCTGCTCACCGGTGGCTGATCCAAGAGCAGGAGGAGGTGCGTGCGGAGTGGGGCTGGGAGGGAGCTGAACAGGCACACAGCCTGGCCAACGTCCATGAGGGAGGAGCTGCAGTAATGCCTTGTGTCCAGCAGGGAGAGAGAGAGAGCCGCCTGCAGCTCAGAAACACACACACTGAGGACCACCAGTACAAACACACAGCTGCCACCTAGAGAGAGAGAGAGAGAGAGAGAGAGAGAGAGAGAGAGAGAGAGAGAGAGAGAGAGAGAGAGAGAGAGAGAGAGGCAGAGAGAGAGAGAGAGAGAGAGAGAGAGAGAGAGAGAGAGAGAGAGAGAGAGAGAGAGAGAGGCAAAGATAGAGAGAGAGAGCAAGAGAGAGAGGGAGTGTGAGAGAGAGAGAGTGTGAGAGAGAGAGAGAGAGAGAGAGAGAGAGAGAGAGAGAGAGAGAGAGACAGGGTGAATGTGTAAGTCTTATTGCATGTCACTTTGGATAAAAGCCTCTGCTAAATGCCCTAAATGTAACAGGCTCGGAGACAGGGTGGACATGCGATCGGTGGATGTGTACTGGGCACAGTGACAAAATGGATGTGTGAAAGGGTGGATGTGTACCAGCCGAGGTGACAGGGTGAATGGGAGACAGCTCGGTCTGCAGCAGATTGGCCTGGGCTTCGGTCACCCAGAGGAACAGAACTGAGTGGAAGGGGAAGCCCCGCACCGCGCCTCTATCCCACAGGCCGTGACCTCTGACCTGGGACGCGACCACCTCCACCTCGCACTCCCCTCCTTCCTCTGCAGGGCCACCTGTTGAGAGGCATACACGACACACGCTACTGTAACGTTTCCCCTTCTGTGTTGCTGCAGCTCGCAAACTGTAAGTCCCTACCTCGCAGAGGAAGAGTGATGGAGTGCTCCGTGATCTGGATTGAAACAAGAGAGGGAGACAAGGACAGAGACCATTGAGACCCCTGAAGACTCGAGAGGGAGCCGCAGTACCTCCGTTCCCACAACAACAGGGCCTCACCGTCAGGGTGCCGTTGGCCTGAGTCCGGGTCAGGCCAATGTGGAGTTCAATGAAGGCCAGCTCCATGATAGTGGGAGGGGCCTGAGCCATGGCGCCGGTCCCGCCCCTTTGACCTTCCCAAGGACCCGACCCGGGACATGACCCGGGACCCAGTCCAAGGCCGGATAAGGCTGACCCACAAGCCTTCAGATGGGCCATAAAACACAACAACACAGTAATGTGTTAAAACAAACACGATCAATTAAACACTTAATTGAACCATTAATGAACAATCAATTACACTTGAACTGATACTGGGTCATCCCACCTGCATTGGCTCTGCAATTGTGGGTTGGACACCTTGCTCCTGCTCACTGTCCTCTTCCTCGCTAGACAAAAAAACTGGGAGAGGAATTCAGGTTACCGAGGTAACTGAAGGCAACGCTACAATGCTCTATAACCTGACGTAACTCTGCAACCTCCTGATGTAAAGGCTGGTTTATGCTTCTGCGTAGGGATTGCGTCGTGATCACGCAATGGCCACGCCGTTGCTCGGACGCCGTCATGAGCCTGTGATACTTCTGCGGAGGGATTGCGTGGGGTTTACGTCTCGAAATGCAATTCATTGCCACACCGGTAGAGGGACCAGAATGACCATTCTGGTCATTACATACGGATTACTAGCGAGTTAAAAAAAGTTTACAGAAATGAAGGCAAAAGTTATATATATATGTTGTCGCCAATCAGTCGAAGCATTTATCAAGGCTGTGTTTACACCGTGGCGGTGTTTACGAGTGGAAACCGGAAAAGCGATCTCCAGCCAATGTAGTTCGCGGACCAATCACAGCCAAAGCCAACGCGTTGGGATTGCGTCGCCTCGACACGCGTCTAGGATTTTGGGAGGTGCACGTCAAGGACGTATAGGGTCTGCAAAGGGTCCGTAAAGGGTCCGCAACCCCCCCAGCGTTGCGTCGACGCGGAAGCATAAACGAAGCATAACCCAGCCTCTTCAACCTCCTGACATCACTCCATAACCTGACGTAACTCTTCCATGCTAACCTAACTCCGCAGGGAGGACCGCACTGGGCTCCAACTCAGCGGTGGAGTCCCTCCGTCTCCGCGTGGGGTTTCCAGCCCCCAGCCAAGAGGTCCGGTTGAGGGACGGCCTCCGTTCCACCTGCTCCAGGCTCTGGGGGGCAACCGTGGCGCCGGCCGGCGGCGGCGGTCTCCAGGGTTTGGGTGGCGGGCGGCGACGGGATGGTCCCAGGGGGAGGAACAGGGGGCTGCCCGACCCAGGACCCTCAGACTCGAAAGAGTCAGACCTCGAGGAACCGTTGGCCGCCTGGTTCTGGACGCCCCCCCAGGGAAACACACACACAGTATTATTTTTTTTTTACAAAAGATACTAAAGACACATGGAATTAAAACCAGGCAGGCTGTTGTTTTTCAATGTGTTCGGAAGAAACGCATGTCTTCATCTATATCTTTGAGGTGAACATAAAATGAAATGTATGTTGTAACATTTCTGTTTCAAACATGAATGGACCAGCTCCCGTTAGTATAACTGTCTGTTCTGCAGCCAAACACAGCACGGGTCTAGACCATGCTATCGTTCTATCCTATATTGGAACAGAGCGCATGTGTGTGGGGTACAGAGCATGTGTACAAAGTGTGAGTGTGTGTGTACGTGTGTGTGTGTGTGTGTGTGTGTGTATGTGTGTATACAGAGTTTGTATACAGTGTGCGTGCACACGTGGTGAGTGGGTTGAAATCCAAGTTTATTCACCGATTCAATTGAGATTCAAGAACATGGTTAAAGGACCATCATAAAATAGGATTCCTTAAGTTGCTATTGGCCGTTTCAAAGAGAAAGCAGGCACATTTTAGATGCCACTTGGGACTTCCTAAAAGCATGGCCGTGCGGATGTTGCGCGGATAAAACTGTGGAACAAGGGAAGTAAGAATTGGGTCTTTAATGTTTGATTTCTTGACAGCAGACAAACAAATGGCAAGACGAGGACTCTCCCGGGGCAGGTTTTGTGAAGGGGGCAACAACAAACTAAATTGACTCTACTTCCCTCTCAAGCCACCACCGGAAAACACACAATGAAGGCCTGGGGAACCAGGAAGGATGGGAGGAGCTACAAACATCTGCTTCCTAGACTCTGGGCTGCAACATTGATGTGTGTGTGTGTGTGTGTGTGTGTGTGTGTGTGTGTGTGTGTGTGTGTGTGTGTGTGTGTGTGTGTGTGTGTGTACATCTGTGGAGGGGTCTCTGGGCAGCTGCATCAGGTCACAGTCATCTAGGTGGGCGTCCTTGCATCGCTTGAGGATTTTCAACGGAGACGCCATGCTGGAACGAGAGGTGAGAGTCAGTCACATTTCATACCGACTACCGTAGAGTGGAGACGATATATGACGGAAGCACGAGCAGTAGCTCTGTATTAACCACACACGGGAAATTCGGGAGTACATGTCGATACATATCAACTAAGACACACGTGTATATATTTTTTTCATCATCAAGTGCATGGGATATATCGTTGCCATCTATACACAGTTGAATGTGCATGCACATGTATTATGAAGTGTGAAGCTAGTCTTTGGTAGCGCCGTCAGCTCGTTCTCGCAACACCTGCATGGCTAGCCTCACCTCTCACCGGCCAATGGCAGAGCTAACCGGCTAGCGACGGAGCTCCCAGCGGAGGTCCTCTTCTGTCCGTTCGTTAAACGTCAACATCGGCATGGACGGGAGGCGCGTGCGCACTGTCCGGTTCTGCACACCACTGCCAACGAAAGTGAGTAATAAAACAGCGCATACGTATGATCTGTAGTATATAATAACAACAATGATATGCTGTGTGTTGGCTGACTGTGACTAGCGAGTCTCACAGCCCCATACTGACAGGCACTTAAGCAAAACCAAAACCGCTACGTAAGCTGACGTCACCTGGGCGACGTGATGACGTTTGATTTAGTCGCATACACCTTTCTGTAATCTCTTTCGTGCTTGATAAACGATATTATTATTAGTATTGTCGTAATCAGGGTTACAATTGGGACAGAAATATAATCACATGTAAACAAAGACGAATGTGAAATATATGAGGAATTATTGAAACGCAAGTTATTTACAAATCACGCCAACGTGTAGGCCTACGCATTATGTACTTTTATTACGTCTTTATAGTCATGTGTTGGTGTAATAGTCTAGTCGTAATCCCCATAGGCCCAATAGTAAACCCAGAAATGTTGAGTACCCTAAAGTTTTATTGCAGAAATGTCATCTATAGGCCTAATGGATGGAATTCAACTTGGTTGCCTAAAGTTGCACTTTGGGCAATTTGCATAATTAGCATAAATGGGCAATTAAGGCGAGACAGTACAGGTGAATAGGGTAAAAAAGAAAAGAAAAATAGGTGTCACCATGAAACTTCCTCAGTTGGTTACTTATGTTAAGATGAGAAAAAATGTATTGCATGTTTTTTATATTTTAATGTCTACATATGCAAATAAGCCCCTATCTTATTAAAAATGCTTGAATTTGCATACACACAAAATCAGATTGTGTGATAAAGCCATGCTCAAAATTATTTTTCCAAGGTAAACACGTATACTTGGGGGGGGCTGAGTTGGTGAAAACCTTTAAGGAACCTGGTAAGGAGGCAGTGTCGACCCATTAAGGCGAAGACAGACCGAGACGACCGCCGATCGTAAATAAAACTCGGGACTTGTCAAATTCGGGACATTGGTTAAATGTTGAATATTTAGATAATGCAGCACATGCAGTGAGCTGATAAGGAAGTGCCATACATTCATCACATACCAAAACACTGTGTGTGAGCTTGGATCCCCCCAGATCAGTCTGTAATCTCATTTGATAGTCTAAATAAACGTGGTTGTCGGTGCTTACTTGTGGCGTTGAGTTAAAACTAAACACTTTGCCCTTTTTGTTTAAAATACCAATATGAAATATCGCCATTCAGTCCAAAAACACCAGGATATGAGTTTTGGTCCATATCGCCCAGCCCTTACTGTCTCCTGTCACGTTTATACATATCAGGGTATTCAGGGGGGAAAAAAAGATTTCCCCTTCCTTCGTTTGTGAAAATAATTCTGTTCACACCAATGATAAAAACAGCAGGGGAAGGGTGACATGAACACTTCAAGCAAACTGGTGGCCAATCAGAGATTCCAAACAAACGAGAGACCAACATGTCACAATGCAAAAACGCCGGTTTCCCTATTTACTTTCAACTGCGAAACTGGAGTTTGCCAAAACTGTGTTTTTGTGTAAATGA
Source organism: Urophycis tenuis (assembly GCA_036785325.1). Lineage (NCBI taxonomy): Eukaryota > Metazoa > Chordata > Actinopteri > Gadiformes > Phycidae > Urophycis > Urophycis tenuis. The sequence continues at coordinate 184,754 of JAXIVH010000167.1, forward strand.
GAGGCCAAACCACGTTGAAATATCTGCGTTTTCCCTTCGTGTAAACAGGATCTTATTTTCCCACAGTTCTGGAGTACAGGGTGGGGCAGTGGGTGTGGCCTGGGTGTGGTTTCAGAAGTTCCGGCACTTAGGAACCTAAAAGGTTGTGTGCAGCTCTCTGTCTCTCACTCTCTCCTTTTATCCTTTTTGCTCGAAATATGTGGTGCACATACCAAATACTTAGAGGTGGGCTTAACTTTTAAAAAATGCTTTTCAAAATGACAAAACCTACATTAAAGGGCATGTGTAGTTGTTATACAATGTAAGAAAAAAATGTAATATCAAGTGAATATCTGTTTTTGAGCATAAAAATACAGTTTATATCATATTGTATGACAAAAAAGTCATATGGTGTGACAAGAAAAACCTGTCACGCACTATGAAATAGTGTCACACCATATGAGGATTTATGGACTAAACACAACACAGGGCCTTGTCAGAATATGCTACCATCATGACAGAATACTTAATTGAGTATGGTAGCATAGCTGTAGAAGTGATATGAACAAGAAAGTCATTTATTCTGGGCATGTTTTGTAAATAGTGTCACACCAAAAGACACTGAGAATGGGTACTAAAGTAGGAGTTTATAAAAGACTTGATATATTGTAAAAAATAAAAATGACAACTCCCTAGGTTAATGTTCACTATGTTGTTGAGCAGGTTTCTGCCTCTCCTGAATGAATGTTGAACCCATCTCCCCAAGGGTTTACACACAATTGGCACTTAAAATATAACAATATACAGTCACACTGTATGATGTTCATTTTTGGGACAAAATCTTTTTCTTCTTATCTTATTCCAAATGTAATGTATAGACTTTGAAAATAGCAAACTAACAAATGGATATATGTGTTGTAATTCTGTACTTGAATGAGGAGAGTGCAATGAAATTTCTTAGTTTTAGGCACTTTTAAACTTTGCAAGAAGTACTCGGGAGAGTCACACCATATGAGCTTTTACATGTTTGGATGAAAATTGTTGGAAAGTGAGAGACGAGCTGCATAAATACCCTGTATGTCTACATAAAACATCATATTCTGAAACACATTACAAACTTGTTTTTAAAATAAAAATATCATTTAATTGTCATTGACATTGAGGACAAGAAAAAGGCCATGTCATGTCAACCACCCATATAGTTCTTGTGGGTTTGTGCATGCTATTATATAGTTATTTTGCATAGAGCACTCCGTTCATAGGTCAACACTGCCTCCTGACCAGGTTCCTTAAAGGATTTTACCAACTCAGACACCAAGTATACGTGTGTACCCTTGGAAAAAATATTTTGGGGCTTCCGGTTTGGGCTTGGAGGAGATGGCCGCCTAGTGAGGGAGCTCTCGACAAAAGAAAGTAAAACTGCCCCAGAGTAGATAAGTAACCAGCGAAAAACGTTGAGTGCGATTAGAAAGGGCCCAGGATGGCGTCTAGAAAAAGCAAGAGAGTTGGAAAGTCTGTCGACGTGCAAGTTGAAGATGACGAAATGCAGCTAGCGAGTGAGGCTAATGTTAGCTCCCCTGGGGCTGGCGGGGCTAGCTCTCCTGGGCCGAGTCACGGCGCTGTAATGGAGCTGGAAGAGGAGCCGGCGGCAAATTTGTCACTGATACTGAAGGAGTTAAGAGTTGTCGGTAAGGAGTTGAAAGAGTTTCGAGAAGACAATAAACAACAGCTACAGGACCTCCGGGGAGAACTGGCTAAAACAAACGCGAGGATCGCTGAACAGGAAGATAAGCTTCAAAACTCTGACGAGATACTGGCCGAGATGATTACAGTACAGGAAAAGCTCCAAACAAAGTTAACTTCGTTGGAGGCATATTCGAGGAGAGAGACACTGAGAATTTACGGAGTCCCGGAGGCAGCGGAGTCTGATTCCCTGTCAATGACACACTTCGTAGAGAAGCTAATCAGGGAGAATCTTAGCATCCCCGCATCCACAGCGCTGCAGATTCAGCGAGCGCACCGTGCATCAGCGGCCCCTCCACCGAGCGGTTTCCAGCCCAGGTCAAGTTTCTGAAGGTCAAGTTAGTGAAGTTTCTGTGCTACACTGTCAACGAGGAAGTGCTTAAATTGACCTGGCAAAAGAGAGGCATCATGTGGAACAACAACAAGGTGAATTTCGACCACGATTATCCCCCGGAGATAATGGCCAGGAGGAAGGAATATATAGAGGTGCGGAGGTCTGAAGGTATTTCATGATGACGGAACGACAACCTACAACACGGTGGAGGAGGCGTCGGCGGACCTTGCGCGCCGGGGCTTCCCAGTAAAGGTGATCAAGCCGCCGGCGACACTCAGCGATGAACTTGAGAGATGGGCGTCGTGGCAACCGGTGCGGGGTGCGCGCCCGCGACCCGGAGGAGCGACAGGATTCAAGGAGAGGCTGCAAGTATTCAGACGCGAGGAGCAGTAGACAGACTTTAAGTGATATCTATTCAGGCTTTAGACGACATGGTGAAGTACAATCTCTGTCGAACCAAAGTGGAGAGGGCTCTCTTACCACAGGGCTATCGTCACGGTTGAAGGCCCTCTAACTCAGGTAGTAAATAGGGGTTTACCTTCACAGACTAAGGGAAGCAGGGTAACTCCTGGAGGATATAAATAACCCAAACCTCAGTATCAAACAGGAAATTAGGAAAATACAAGGTGAAATTATTGATATTTATACACAAGAAGCCCAGAAGAACTTGATCTTTATGAAACAGAATTATTATGAGATAGGGGGGAAGTCTACAAAATATTTGGCATACAAGCTACGCAAACAGCAGGAGGAGGATATATAAAATAAAGAACCCACGGACAAATGTATTAGAAACTAAAATAGAAAAAATTCAGGAGTGTTTTGAAAATGTTTACAGGGAGTTGTATTCCTGCCCCCGCGGCTCTGATGAGAATGGTATAGGCCTAGATGCATTTCTTATCTCTTTGGACTTACCCACACTTTCAGATCCGCAAAATGATGTTTTAATCAAACCAATCTAAGTCGAGGAAATAAATGCAGCCATAAGTAGACTGAAATCTGGGAAGGCGGTTGGGGCAGATGGATACAACTCTCAATTTTATCGCAGCCTAAGGCGCCAACTAGTACCAGTATTACACAAGGCATTTAACTGGATTTTAAAAGAGGGAGAAATCCCTCCCTCTTGGAGGGAGGCGACAATCTCAGTTATTCCGAAAGAGGGGAAAGATAGGCAAGAATGTGGGAACTATCGTCCAATTAGTGTCCTTAATTTAGACTATAAACTGTTTACGTCCATTTTTGCCCGTAGATTAGAGAAATTACTGCCTACTCTTATCAATTTAGACCAGACTGGCTTTATCTACCATAGACAAACCACTGATAATATACGAAGAACATTGCATATTCTGGACCAAATACAAAAGGACAAAATCCAATAAATTATAGCAAGTTTAGATGCAGAGAAAGCTTTCGATTCTGTTAGCTGGACTTTCCTGTATAAGGTGTTAAGGAAATTTGGGTTTCATGACAATTTTGTTACAGTAATCCAGGCTCTTTATAACCAGCCTTCAGCCCGTATCAAGGTAAATGGGGATCTTTCAAACTCTTTTGTTCTGGAACGGGGCTGTAGACAGGGTTGTGCAATCTCGCCCCTCCTTTTTGATTTATTTATAGAAACACTAGGCCAATTAATAAGGCAAACCCATACTATTACAGGTATTGTAGTGGCGGGAGTTGAACACAAGGTGGCGATGTTCGCAGATGATGTCCTGGTCTGCTTGGGCGAACCTGAGAGGTCATTTACTGTACTGATGACTACCTTGACTGATTTCGGCAGATTGTCTGGATATAAGGTGAACATATCAAAAACTCAAGTGATGACGCTGAACTATACGGCGTCTGTGATCCTCCAGAATAAATTCAAATTAAATTGGGAAAATGAGAAGATTAAATACTTAGGGATACACATAACCAGGAAACTCTCGCGGCTCTTCCGGGCAAACTATTATCCATTATCTTTAAAGATAAAAGCAGACCTACATAGATGGAATCTGGTGCCTTTCTTGAGCTTGAGCTCAAGAATATGCGCAATTAAAATGAACATATTGCCTCGGTTACTTTACTTGTTCAGGAACCTTCCAATCGAGGTATCTGATAATCAATTCCGCGAGTGGGATAAATGGATCTCCAGATTTATTTGGCAAGGCCGAAAGCCAAGAATTAGGTACTCGACCCTTCAATTGGCCAAGGAGAAAGGGGGGCTGGGCCTCCCTTGTCTGAAAAACTATTACTTTGCTGCACAAATAGTCCCGCTGCTCTACTGGCTTAATGAAACATATATGGCTAAATGGAAGGAGCTGGAGTCTAACTTCTCAAACCAGTTCCCCATTCAAGCTGTAATTGCTGACAGGGGTTTGATGAACCGCTTAGAAAGGTTGGGAAATCCTTGGTTGAATCATACACTTCGAATTTGGCAGAGGGTGAACGATAATTGTGAGATACATAAAGTGATGAGAATGTTCAGATGGTTTGCATATGACTCGGATTTCATTCCCAACAGAGGTGACTCTAGCTTTAAATCATGGTCAAAGACTGATCTTACAACATTCTCCACACTCCACACACATAGATACTTCCAAATACGATCATATATTGAACATGAGTGTAAACTGACAGATTTTTCGGATGTTGAGTCAAAGTTCCATCATATTGTAAAATCCGCCATTTCAACAACCCCGTCAAACTCTATCTCCAGGCTGTACACTGCTTTATCCCTTGCCAGTAATAACAACACTATATATATATTAAAGAAACATGGGAGAGGGAAGCTGGAATTGAGCTATCTGGGGCTAACCACCATATTTTCTGGGAATGTCCCAAGCTCAGTGTATTTTGGAAAGATGTTCAAAAGTCATTAGGCAGTGTTTTTAATTCTCAAATACCTTTGAATTTTTAATCCTTGTACCTGGGCAATATTTCATTTCTGGAACTGAGGAGAGATATTAAGTTAATGCAAATCCTCCTGGTGGCAAGCAAAAAGGCGATCACGAGGAGATGGCTTAGCCCAACCCCACCAACACTAGAGGACTGGTTTGGAATTGTCCTAGAAATATTCAGATTGGAAAAGCTAACCTATCTATTAAGAACACAGAAGGAAAAGTTTTACCAAATCTGGAATAGCTGGATAATATTTATAACCCCAATGAGGACTGACTTTATATGATCTCCCAGGCACCACAACACTGTTTGCATTTACTCTTTTGTTTATTCATTTTTATTTGCGTTATGTGACAGCAGCGGCAGGTGGGCCCCCAATAGGTTCTTGTATATAGTTGAAGTGTCAGACTGTTCAAGGCTGGTGAAAATTGTGGATACGTTCTGTACATTCTGTTCTGACACTACTTTTAAAAGATGGAAGAGGAAATGTTGTTTTTGTACATGCACTGTGTGTCTATCATGCCTTCCAAAATAAAAATACAATTTAAAAAAAAGAAAAAATATTTTGATATTTTGACTTTATCAAACAATCTGATTTTGTCTGTATGCAAATGAGTGCATATTTGATGAGATATGACCTCATTTGCATATTTAAACATTAACATACAAAAAACATGCAATACATTTTTTCTCATCTTAACATAAGGAATCAGCTGAGAAAGTTCCTGGTGATATCTATTATTTAATTGTTTTACCCTATTCACCTCTACTGTCTCGCCTTAATTGCCTATTTATGCTAATTATGCAAATTGCCCAAAGTGCAACTTTTGGCAACCAAGTTAAATTCCATCCATTAGGCCTATAGATGACATTTCTGCAATAAAACTTTAGGGTACTCAACATTTCTGGGTTCAAGAAATTACGATTAGACTATTACCGCTGTCTGTTGAAACACCGTTCAGTCAGCTGTTCTTTCTCTCTCGATCCCGTGCGCCCCCTGCAGGTTTGAAGCATCTCCATTTGTAGTGGCCGTTTCTTGGTTGGAATCGTTTTGTGCTTTGCATCGTTTCTCTATTTGCAGCGCGTTTGATGATGCTGCATTTGTCTTTGTTTTTTGCAGCACGTTTTTTCATTTGCACCACGTTTTTCTTTTTGTACCTCGTTTAGACTTGTGTTTTAGTTTGTTCATTTGAATCGTTTCTGTACTTAAAGCTGTTTTCCTTAACTGAGACGCATTACGCCAAAATTCCACTGGATACGGAACGGCTGCAGATCCGCTCCGCTGCGGAACGGCTGCGTACTTCAACTCCGTCAAAACCATAGACTGTCAAAACAGGTCAAAACCTCCGTCCGTGCTCCGCTCCGTTGCGGGTCCGCCTGTTGTGACAGCTGTCCGAGAGCGCACGAGATCTCGCGAATTGACGCATAATCACGCGACATAACCGGTCGAGAACCACAAAGCATTTACAATGTTTTTGAGTCCATTCCATAGTCAGGAGTAGAAGAAGATCGTTATCCTTGTAAAAAGGATTTGACTGGTCAAAAATCACTGGGTGATTTTGAACACCCATAATTAGACACTCTTCATCCATGATGTCGAGGTGAAAAGCCGCCTCGAACCTGACCTGTTGACTTCAGGTCTGTCCCCGCTCATTATGACCATAGACTGTATGCAAGTAGAAGACATGACACTGCTCATTTTTAAATACTAAAATAATATTGTCACTTAAACAAGAAATATGGTATAGTTATCATGAGTTCATATACATTATACCTGTGTCATCTTTAATACAGTAGCTGTCATCAGCAGATATGGACCCTGTCTTTGCAGGTGAAAGGGGGCATCATGAAGTAGGGGCCCTCCTCTTTCTGACTACTGGCCGATGCACAAAGATGGTGGGTATCGCATCTTCTCTCAGCCTAGTTGTGCCCTTGCTGGTCTTGACAAACTGGTCAGCCTCACAATGTGCCTGCAGGATGACTTCAACTCAATTTTCACACTCAACTCATTTTTATCGAGGAGTACATATATGTCTAGTATATATCTTTTTTCTGTTTTCCTGTTCTATGTTTTTAATTAAAAAAAGCTCAAATTTCCGAATGGTCTGGTATTTGAAAGTGTGCAAAAGTGCAAAGGCATTGTTTGAATGCATTTAGTTGTCCCTGTACTTGTACTCTGCACAATGACAATAAAGTTGAATCTAATCTAATGAATGTGACAACCTCACATATTTTTTTGTTGTTAAAGTCTGTCTGTCATGGCTAAATTGCTCCTTCCGACTTTAGCCACCCATGCTCTTCGTCTGTCCCTGTCTTTGGGGAGGCCATACATGTGGACACCTTTCTCCGAGCAATTGACTGTATCAAGGACAACATAGCGGAAATGAGACAAACAGCTTGCCGTGCTGCTGATCTTTTTGATTTCTGCAGATAAAGTTTTTAAGGAATTCATTGTGGTCTTCAGTGCATTGGGAAAAAGGACTGATTTACCATGCATCCATCAGTAGAGTAAGTTTGGGATAAGCGAGAACAGTTAAATAGTGATAGAACTCAATTTATTTGCAATTAATTCAAATATTAGAACAGTTATTATACTGTTGCAAGTCCAAACTTATTGTATGTAGTCAATTGACAAATCATTGTCAGTCACCTGTTGCTCTGCCTCAATGAAGAGTTTAAGGGGGGGGGGGGGGGGGGGGGGGGGGGAAGAGGACATATCCGTTTATTGCTACCAACGAATGTACAGGTTTATAAAGAAATAACAGAGCTCAAGGTAACTAACACAAGCATATATATTTATAAGCAAGATGAGGTAACAAACTGATATAATTACATTTATTTCTTTGAAATCAAATATTAGAACACAATTTTCATTATGCTGTTGGGAGTCCAGATTTATTGTTAATCACCTGTTATTCTGCCTAACTCAAGTCTGAAAGTTAAAAGAAAGAAAGTATCACAGGTAGAAATGTACAGAATGTACATGGTTTATTAGAGACAGCAGGTCAAAGCAATTAACAGAAGCTTATATAGCCTATATTTATAAGGAAGAGAATATTACAGTTAACAAACAGTGATAGAACTGTATTTTCAATAAATTCAACTGAAAATTTAATTCATTTGCTACGGATTTCTTATTAGAACACACATACGTTGCTGTGAGTCAGACCTATTACGTAGTAGTCAATTGAAAAATCACTGTCATCTGTCAGTATGCCTCATGTCTTTCAGTAAAAAATCAACAGAAATATTACGATTTTAATGCTATCAACGAATGTAGAGGTTTAGTAAACTTTGCTGAGTTCAAATAAATCAACATAAGCATAGAAATATTCCACAGCAAAGCAGTTATTGACATTCTTTACCGATTGTTGTGGTTTTTCTTGTATTTTTCAATTCCCCGCCAAGCACTTCCGGGAACTAATGGAGGGCTACATGAACCACGTGATCGGCAAGGTTTTTGAACTTCCGTTGACGCCACTCTCTAGACCTACGTACACTTCGCACATTAAAGGCTGGTCGGTGTGGCTGCGAACCCGGAAAGCTCGTTTGCGTGAAAACGGTGCATGAAACCGAAAGCAAACCAGGGAGATGGCTTGGTACGGTATGAGGTCAGTTTGCCTTTTGCCGAGTTTCCCTGCCGATTAGCCTGCTGCTGTTGGTAGCCCGTTAGCTCGATGATACGTAGTTAATCATAAAGCCCTTGAATGAAGTTATTTATATAAATATATAGAACTATATATGTGCTATATATAGGGACAATAAGCTAGGAGGCTAGGAGGGGTCCACACACACCCCGCTCCTGATTCAACTTCATGCGTATTTTCTTGTAGGGGGGCAGCCGCGGTCTACTGAATAGGGCTTATACCTGGTAGATCACTTTCTGACCAGTATCCAGTGATAATATCCAGTACAGTATCCAGTGAAAATACCGATTTTAAGACATATGGGACATGGAATTGGCTAGTTCTCATGCTATTAGTGGTCGATATTGATCAAGTTGGGTATCAACATAAAGCATTAGACATGTTATATCATAATCTAAAGTAAGCTTATGTGTTTAGCCATATTATACAGTATATGGCCTGAAATTGCCATACTTGTGTATTCCATGGAATGTAACCCATGGGCTAGTAGGGGTCAACCTGTGCCAGCCTACTACTGCACTTTATTGTATTTTATTGCAGCCCTGGTCCTAAAGATTGAGGAAAATAATGTTAACAAGAAATAAAATCATTCACACTGTTCTATCTTCTACCAAATTTGAAAACAACAAAAAAACTACTAGAACTAGATTCGGATTCAAGATTCAAGTCCTTTATTATCAAATGTGCAGTGAAATGTATTTGTATACTAGCAATGGGTAACCCTGCAATTGAAATGCTTGAAACTTGTTCTGGTGATTTTCTTACTGTATTAGCAGCAATGAAATGTTTCACCTTCTTATGACAAATGTACTCTTGTAAGTCGCTTTGGATAAAAGCGTCTGTCTGCTAAATGCCCTGAATGTAATGTAAATGCATGTACCTACAAGTATTGAACAGTATTTTACATAAACTGTTGAGTTATACAGTCTGAATGTTTCCATTTTCATGATGATGGCATGTCAATATTTACATGAGGGGTTTTACATGAGTGTATGATAGTGGAGGTCAGTGTGACGGGGTGGTAGTCGTTCAGGCTGCTGTCCTGGGTTTCCATGGGGAAAGGCACGATGGTGAATCTCTAGGAGAAACAGAGATTAACCTCGGCCCTCGTTTATGGTTTGCCAACATTGTTTTTCATTTACTGTGCAGGCTCTGGGCAACTCTGCTGATCTTTGTATCTGCGAATTCAGGCGAGTTCCCTTGCAATACGTCTTTATGTCTACATTTGTAAACATAGATTCATTATTCATTATATTCATAGATGCATGCATTACATAAACACTGGAGCTACACTCCCAACAAAAGAGGCTTTTATCTTTTATCGTCTTTTTTATTTTGTTGTATCTTTTATGTCTTCAATCACTTTTATTTCATTTATTAAATCGCTTTAATTTGACTCATTTAATCCCTGGTGTTTCTTTGATCTTTTAATTCATCCCTGTTATTTCACTTCTTCCACCTCTTCTTATTCCCCCTGCCCTGCATAGTGTCGCCCCTGGAGACGGTGGAGGTGCGGCCCGGACAGGACGTCCTGCTGCCCTGTAACTACGGCGACGCCCCCGGCGTTGTGGTGCGGCCGGACGCCAGCGTGTTCTGGCGGGACCTGAGCGACGCCCACCTCTACGACATAATCGCGGGGCGGCCCGACGTGGCGTCCCAGGACCATCGCTTCCAAGGCCGTGTGGACAGCTTCCCGGAGCAGTACGCCACGGGGAACTTCTCCCTGCGTCTGCGGGGGGCCCTGCCCGAGGACGCGGGAAGCTACAGGTGTCACATCCCCTCGCTCTCTTTTCGGCAGAAAGTGGAGCTGCGGGTGGTCGGTACGTCACAAGGCATGTATATGCGCGAAACACATATGTACAAAACAGGTACGCACATACAAAATAGGTATGTACATATAAAACACATATACAGTACTATCCTGTTTAGGGATGTGACTTTCAGTCCAAAACACTATTCGAAATTCGCTAGACACTATTCGAATTTTATTCGAAAATCGACCCCACCCCCCCCCCAAAAAAAAAAAACACACACAAAAAACACACACATACACGCGCGCGCTCACGTGCGACATCCCCCTCCTTCAACCACCACACACACACGACAGAAAGGGTAGACTTAACCAAACAGTTTACTGAATCAATAAGAACATTACAGAACGGTAAAATGGGCATATTCCCTGAGCGATTTATCTCAGCTACAGCATGACAACAAACAAACAGTTTTACAATTGCAACCGCTGCGCTGTTTTTCATTTAAATGCCTGTTTTTCATTTAACTGCCTGTTAGGCGGAACCGGGTGAAACAGTTTCAGCAACGAGATCGAATGGATTTAACAGAAGTAGCGAAGTAAACCTATTGCATATTTTTATTCAGAAAAATCAACATGTCAACGTGTTCAGGGTGGAGACGTGTGCGCAGCCTATTAACTATTAAGCCGGCAGCGGAGAACACGCGCTCCGACGGCACGGACGTTGCAGGCACACACAAGTAGGCGCTCGTCAACTTTGCCAGGAGGGGGTATCTTTTTTGATTTGCTTTCCACCATGTCAGTGGGTCATTGTGGAGCGGTGGGCACACATCCTGGCAGTACTGAGTCAGTTCAGTGGTGTATGTTGCCCCCTCTGCACTGTACTCCTCCCCAAATAGGACCGCGATTGCCGCTGCAGATAAGCCATCCTTTGGGGGATGTTTTAGGTTCGGACGTATAGTTCTATGTAAACAATGCAGCATTCTTTCCCAGTGAAACGCAATACTAGTCAATGCGGCATTCGAAATGAGTATTCTTTATTCGAACGTGTCACGAATATTCGACTATTCGAAAATCGTGTCCCAACCCTAATCCTGTTAACAATAACCCTTGCGTGCACACACACACACACTTTACAGTTGCATAGCTGCTATGTCTCTGTACCTGTACCGACTTGTCTACCTTTGTGAGCGTCTCCCTATGTACATGTACTTATCCGTTATTTGTATTCATATATTATTATTTATATATTATTCACTTACCTACCTCACCCACTTATTATTGTATTCTGCCACTTATTTTATTGTTATTTTCATTATGCAAAGTTGAGTTGACCTGTATTTATATATGTATATGTTACGTTATGGCAGTCCATCGATTACGATGATGACATTGCTCCAAATGGAATGTGTGGACAATTATTGCGGTGTGTTGCGGCGATGCATAGCCATGTCGCTGTGCAGGCCGATGCGGGATCCGCAGATTTTGCCACAAGAGAGACAGGGGTATGTGACACTGGAGGGTGTGGGCACTGCAGCACACTGATGCCTCAGTGCACGTCGCTGTATCCTCCTCTCTGTGGCTTGCTCCTGAAGGTGAGTAGTTCCCTGGTGGCAGGAGGAGCTCCAGGTGTTGCGATCAGCAGCCAGGGACTCGAGTGCTGTAGGTGGGATGTTGCACTGCTTCAGGAGGGTTTTGATGTGATCCTTGAAGCGCTTTTTTGGACCCCCGGCAGATCTCTGGCCATCCAGAAGTTGGCCGTAGAGGATTTACCTGGGCAGGCGGTGGGCAGGCATACGGATCACATGCCCAACCCAGCGTAGGTGTTTCTGCGCAAGGAGCACGGCGATGCTAGGTGTGTGGGTCCGGTCAAAGACTTCGGTATAGGGCACCTTGTCTACCCAGGACACATCCAGGATCCTTTGCAGGCAACGGATGTGGAAGGCCTCTAGATTTAGAAAGTGCCTCTGGTAGGGTGTCCAGGTTTCCGAGCCATACAGCAGCGTGGAAAGACAGACTGCCCTGTGCACCGCTGCTTTGGTGGAGGTGGTGAGGTTCCTGTTCTGGAAGACCCTGGAGCTAAGCCTGCCAAAGGCAGCAGAGGCCAGACCGATGCGGACCTGGATGTAGTCATCGATGTTGCAGGAGGGGGACAGAATGCTGCCTAGGTAGGTGAAGTGTGGGACGATGGCAAGGGGATGACCATCGAGGGTGAAGGTGGGCACGCGTGTTTTGGGTGTGAACTCCTGAACAACTATCTGTGTTTTCTTGATGTTGACTTGGAGACCAATGGCGCTGTAGATGGAGGCGACCACATTCAGCGCACGCTGTAGGGATTCTGGTGAGTGGGCGAGGAGAGCACAGTCATCTGCATACTGTAGCTCTAAGATGTGTTGGGTGGTGGTTTTGGTGAAGGCTTGGAGGCGCCGAATGTTGAAGAGATTGCCATCCAGTCTGTACTGTATCTGTACCCCATCAGAGGGGTCCAGGAGTTTGTGGGAGAGCAGGGTGACTGTAGAGAGGAATATGTTGAAGATGGTTGGGGCTAGGACACACCCTTGCTTGACCCCCATATTCACACTGAAGAATGGAGATTGTTGGCCACCAACACTCACACAGGCTTGCATCCCATCATGGAATTGCCGCAAGATGTTCCTGAACTTTGGTGGAACCCCCAGCTTCCCCAGCACTTCCCACAGCAGTTCCCGGTTTACCGTGTCGAAGGCCTTGGACAGATCGATGAAAGCTAGGTACAGGTTTTTGCAGTGTTCTCTGCATTTTTCCTGTACCTGTCTAGCAACAAAAATCATGTCTGCAGTGCTTCGCAGATGTACACACACGTATGTACACATAAACACATATGTACATATAAAACACATGTATAAAACATACGAAACACATGTACATATGAACTGCACTACTTAAAGGTAGAGTGTGCAGAATTTAGTTGCGTCAAACATTAATTGTACAGATTGCAACTCAATTCTAAGGTAACGGAAACACAGCCATTGTTCTTCATGGTTTTTCTACACCAACTGAAACATACTTATGAGGATAATATTCTGCTGCGTTCTTTCTGCTGGGTGGCTTCAAATTCAACACACTAACCATTTAATATATTATATATAATATAATACATATATAATACATTGCACTGTAAAAAAAAAAAAAAAAAAAAAAAGTCACAGGTCACATTCACTATGCCGACGAATAGTGAATGTCTGAATTTGTCGTCTGAATGTGGGGAACACGTGAGCCCACATCAAACACAGCCCCTGTGCGCTCACACCAACATGGCTGCTCAGTGTCTCCTTCCTGTTCCAGGTCGGGCGGCTCCAGACAACACCAGCGGCTCTGAGCATCGCCCCAGGAGCCGCGCTGCAGCTGTGTTTCACTTGGGCCAGACTGCACCTCTTCTCCTGGGCCCCAGCCTGCTCATCCTCTGGAAAAAGTAGTGCCTCTTGACTGGAGGCTCATTTTTGAAGACCTGCTGAGTTAACAAGTTCAGAAGTTTGTTTAGAAGTTCGACGGTTATGTGTTTTCGTTGAGGCAGGTCACGTGTGATATGTTGGAAGGAGCAGACATGGCAAGAGTAGTCATATTTATTTAAGTTATATATTTATTTAAGTTATATACTGTCCTTTATTTGTTCTTTATTTAAATTTTGCTTCTCAGAATGCCCTTTTTTGTGACGTCAGTTAATTCTTTATGGAGACAAATTGGTTTCTGACCATTGGCAGCAGCTGTTTGATGTCCCATCATGGCATGAATTTCAGAAATTGTACTTCTTACCTAGTACCTTACCTAGTACCCATCTCTAACCTAATAACCTACACCAGGGGACAATATGTTACTATGACTGTGCCGTCATCCAAGTTAGACACATGTAGAAGGCCAGCTCAGATAAGAGCTGGCCATTAGGTGCAACCAGGCTCGGACTGGCAATCTGTACAACCGGGCAAATGCCCGGTGGGCCGGTCCGCATGTGGGCCGCTGGACTCCCAGATTATTATTTATTTTTTTTAAATGCCAACATGTTTAAGTTATTTATTTGAGCAGCGTGGCCCATGTTGCGGCCCGTCATGTATAAATTCAGTTGCATCCATTTGGCTTTGGGGGTGGGTGGGGGGGGGAAAGGTCAATATTTTTGGCCTCTTCATGACAGGTTCAGTGTGTGTTACGATCGCGCCCCCCTGCCCCACCCCTCAAGTGGATTTGTCCAAGCAGCCGCTAGGTTTATGGGGAAATATAGTGATAGCGCACCATTTAGCCTTGCACTTAAGAATAATCATTATGGACGACAGAAGTTCCAAAAAGAGGAAAGGGGGAGCTGAGAAGAGCCGTGAGAAAAAGCAAAAAGCCCTACAGGCCAATGCTGCAAAATGTTTTAAAATTGATAATTTGTTTGCTGCTGCCAGTAGAACTAGTGCCCCTAGTGGAAGTAGAACTAGCGACAGATACGAAAACCTTGCTGAAGATGTCATCCCAGGGCCAACTGAAGAAGTAGGATATTTTGTCGGACTCGGGTACTACCGACGATGAGATTGAGAAGCAACCCGAAGAGGTCGGGGGCAAAGAGACGTGGCAGGACATTACAGAATCTGCACTTTTTATTTATTTTGTTTGTAACTACAATATCGATCAGCGCACCTCATTAAGTCTTTACATTGTAGCTTAAATGTGTGTTGCTACAACATGACTCTCATTGGGGGGGTTCGGTCCAGTGGTGGGCAGGTCTAGGAAAAAGATGCCAGGGCTGAATTTTGTTCCCAGTCCGACCCGACCCTGAGTGCAATACCATAGCAGACATCAGACTACGCCATCATAGATCTATGGAGTCATTCCTCAGGTGACACCATTCACCCAAACAAAGCTGCTCCAACATCCTTTGTCCTTTGTCCTCGTGGACAAACAACCACCACAGCAAAAACGTTTGCATATCCTGCGTGTACTTCCTCATCCCATTGGCTCCACCCACTATCAGAATCTCCCTCTAACGAGTGGCCACGCCACCATGTCACGCTTTAAACGTATACATGAAAGAACGTTTAATTGGAGTCAACTAAGCTAAATGAAAAGCAGGTTTTATTTATTTATCTGAATCTCCATGACATGTTCCCTGGGTGTTTGTGTGATTTAAATGCAAACAAGAAAGATATAAAATGTTTTCACATAATAATAATAATAATAACAATGTCTGAGTACGTATAAATGGCTATATATAATACTTGGGTAAAGTTCAGAAATGTAATGCACTGAAATTCCCATAGACCCCCATTCAAATATTTCCGGGTAGTTTCACCTAAAAATGCCCGGATGTGTCAAAAAAGTGGGAGGTACCCGGTTTGTTGGACTCATCTATAGAAGGTGAAACGCGATAAACACACGTATGGGCTAGCACCCATACATATAAAAAAAACAATTGCTCGAACACACTGACCAACATCAAAGAATGAGCAAGGCCTGACTGTCGCACCGCCTCTGCATCGCCTGCGTCTCGGCCAAGAAAGCTGCACACAAGAACACACCGCGAAAGATGCAGCCAACGGCGAACTAGCATTTACGTACTGCGCCTGCGCAAAGCAGATATAACCAGTGCTCGGTGCGATTGCCCCGTGTCCTAACTATCAGCAGGTGGTAGTCTGGTCGCCTTTCAAAAGGCACCAACAGAATTCTCCGGCCCTGCGGATAGATGCAGCAATCTCTAACCAGTCTCGCGTAGGCGGTTTCGTAATATATTAGTGTTTCGTAATATATTTGTGTTTACTTGACTTGATTTGTGTTTAATTTCCTATGTGGAAAATTTTATGAATGGTCAAATCGGGCGAAGTGGAATGTAGGCCTACATTCTGTTTGTGCGCGCCCTCTTGACAAAGTAGTTGGCCGTCTTACTCGCAGCCCTTTCTCTTCTCATGCATTCAATCGCTTGAGCTGAACATCCAATCGGTCGATAAAAATATAATGTAGTGACCTAAATTTAATTAATAAATGCTTTGAACGGAATAGGAAGCGTGTGTCTCTTCTATTGAAAGCATGTCTGAATTTGCAGTTGACTGGATGATTGCAAAGGGGTTTCGCTCTCAACCACCAGTAACTTCCCTTTATGCTGACTTGCTAGAGAAAAGTTAAAAAAAAAAAAAGTTTACTGAATTGGTCTCATGTAGCGAGCCTATTCTGATCGCTAATGTGTAGGACTTGATTTATTTTACATTAATATTTTTATTTAAAATAATTGTAGTATTGTAATAAATGTGGGTTTTACCTTTAGCTATAAAAGCTGAGAATGTCAGAACCTCTGAACAAACACAAACAGGAGTGGTGTACAATCTTTATGAATAATTATAAATAAAAGTATTTATTATTATTGAAAACATGTTTTTTTTATAATAATTTGCTTAAACGGGAGTCAGCACGAAGGTCATGAAAGTATCAATGGTTGTGCTTCACATCAAACAGTGAACAGAGACCGCAATCCTCGCTCTTTATTCAAACGTCATCCAAAGACTCAAAAAACCTATAAAAAATAAAAAAGGTTAATTTGATGATGCAATCCTACACATGTAATCATAGGCGGCGCTAGGCCAGGAGGAATGGGGAAGCTACGGGACAAAAAAAAGTCTTACCCTAAGGCAGATAGGCCTACATATATTATTGATTATGTTCATCAAACTGAGATGCAGCAGAATGATTCCTTTCATTCTCTACTCGTTTTTGTTTTCCTTTTTGGTATTTTAGCCCATACTTAATTAATCAATGATCGCATCGCTGAGAATGTGCGCTCACACGTCGCGGTCCCGACTGGAAGCGACAGTGCCAATTTAAGCACTTTGGTGAAGTTTGGGTAAAATCCAGTCAAGGCAGCGGCTTTTAGATTTTCCAGAGTTGCACCACCTGAACTCATTTTCACTATGACCATTTCGGCGTGGGCAAGATCAGTGTTGATGGAGAGAGTGGCATATTGCATATTGTTTCATCAGTACTGAAGCACCATCAGCATCACAGTTTAACACAGCATCTACACATTTTGCAATTTGCATTGCTTCTTCTGAAAAGCGTTGAGCCTGTAACAAACGCTCAGAAGAAGCAATGCGTTGTAGCTACGCCGTGCGTACGTAATGACGCAACAAAAAAAACATTGACATAGATAATACCTTAAAAATTGTGTTTTAATGTATTTACCACCTCTTTCTAAAATAGAATTAAAAAACAACACAATTTTATTATTTTATTTCGTTTTTTGTGATGATTTTATTTTATTTTCTGCGACAATTTAGGGGAGGCTTTCCCCTAGCCTATCAATAGCGCCGCCTATGCATGTAATGTTATTTAGTGTGCAATGAAGACATCGGCAGTGGAATACGGAGGAGGGGGTGTCTGCAGACCCGGAGGCTGCAGATTCACGACCGCAGATCTGCGCCCCTCAAGAATGTGCGACAGCGGCAGCGCCACCAACTGGACGGAGTACTGTCTTCCCACTTACATACACCACGAGGAGTACATCCATGATGGACGACGACCGGAGTGTGAGTATTGAACGTGAATTATTTGTTTAATATCATGAAACTATTCTGTTGATTCGACAGCAAAATCAATGTTTTAATGTGTTACGTTTGATATGATGTGACTCTATTTGCCATGATAGTCTGAAGGGCACGTCATAGTCATCTAGGTTAAGCGAATAGGTAGTGGATGATGTGAGAAAAACACGTAACGTTATAAGGCTGACGTTACGTTTTCATAAGACAGACAGACAGACAGACATACTTTATTGATTGAATGCATGAAACTTAACATTTTCTGAAATGACATGGCAGAAATGCATATTGGCAGTGTAGCCTACTTCATGCTAACAGTTAATGTATTATGTATTGTATGTGTTGTAATGGTGTTACCATGGTGTTACACAGAGCGTAGGAACTAAGTGTGGTTGTCTGGAGCCGGACCTTTAAGGTAGTAACACCAGTCCACGATATAGCAGTTCGATCATACCTGTGTTGTGTAATCACCGAGTTAATAAAGTAGACCAAAGATAACCACCGAGTGACGTATAATCTTTTACATAACACTACATTATATATCATGTTACATCTCATGTATGTTTATATCAGTATTTACATTTAGCCTATATTATTCTGTTATCTATACTGTATTTAGAGATTTTGTGGACGGAAATTAAGATAATCCGGGGAAGATCAGAAATGTATTTTTGTCCATTATTAGGTTTAGGCCTATTTTATGTCTTGAAAACGGTGTAAAAATATTACATTTAACTAAATAGGCACTCTCTTTTTAAGGTTCACATTACGATACAGAAAGGGCGAACCTTGCCCCAACTGGACAGATGCAAGACATGCTGTCTTCATTTTCACTGTCCCTTCTGCAGCCCAACTTTGTTTAGCCCAACAAAGTTGAGTAAGTGCAGAGAACATTTGGACAACCATTTCAACCGGGCTGTTTGCCATGAAGGTAAAGTTTGCAAATATTTGTAGTTACATGGTTGCTGCAACTTCATACTTGATTCAAATTTTGTGTTTATAAGTGACATTTTGTAATAAAATACTGATGATATAATGATACTTAATTCTTTGCTCTTATGTTTAAGGATATACCATTCACAGATGTGGACTGGAATGTCGGCTTCAGCTCCACTATCATTGTGTCTACTGTGGTGTAACACTTCTACGCAAACCAGATGTTATTAAACATCTGGATTTGTGCAAGAAGAAGCACAGTGACAACCTTCCATCTCTGGCAACCACTCCCCCAGCAGTGGCACCAACAACCTCCACCACGCCCCCGGCAGTGGCACCAACAACCTCCACCACGCCCCCGGCAGTGGCCCCAACAACCTCCACCACGCCCCCAGCAGTGGCACCAACAACCTCCACCACCACACCGGCAGTGGCACCAACAACCTCCACCACCACACCGGCAGTGGCACCAACAACCTCCACCACCACACCGGCAGTGGCACCAACAACCTCCACCACGCCCCCGGCAGTGGCCCCAACAACCTCCACCACGCCCCCGGCAGTGGCACCAACAACCTCCACCACGCCCCCGGCAGTGGCACCAACAACCTCCACCACCACACCGCAGATCACATGCAGGCTGTCATTGACCGCACTGCAGAGGAAAAGCGACTTGTGGACTTCATTTTACAGTCACAGGGGGCTGAGCAGAATTTGGTGGTACTTTGAGAATGTTCACATTTTCTTATTACTGACTGACTCACAGAAATTAATCACCAGAGCATTTGTGAGGAATATCATCAACAGACATATTTAACTATGCAGCTCATTTATTGTATTTTTATCTTAAATGTATGTATGTATTTAATGTAATTGACATTTACTGCCTGTTCAGTGATTAACAACTATCATACAATAGGCTCAAAGACCCAATTCCCACAAAGTAATTGTTCCTGTGTCTTGGTTTGCCAATAGGGTGTGCTCAACAGGAAGCCTTCTAAGTGGTTTCCTCTGAAGTCCTCGTTCCAGGTGCCTGTCTACCTTGACAGTGAGGAACAACAGGACATCCTGTTTCCCTTTCTGAAGGCAGTACTGCATAGAACACCAACACAACTGGGCTTCACGGATGAAGTGCAGTTCATCTTGGGTGTTCTATTTCCAGAGGTAGGTCTAACCATGTTAGGTATTTGTTCATGTTCCTGTACTTTCAAAGCCTATGTAAACAGCATGGCTACAATGGTGCTACTTGTGTATGGACCAGTGTATAATGGTTTGCTGTTCTGTAGTTTTGAAGTGACCTTTCTCTTTTGGAAGGCCATCATATATGGCCTGTCTGTGCTGCAGAATTTGTCCTTGCAGGAGGCTGAACAGGTCTTCCTCTCTGGTCCCGTTTATCATCAGAGGTAAGGCTATTTTTTTTAAACACAAATCTTTATCAACTATTTGCTAATATTAGTTAGCAAATAGTTAGTAATAAATATTAGTATAAATATTAGTAATACCTTAATTAAGAAGTAGTTAATAAATGTACAATTTTTAAGTGTTTCCAATATTTCTGTTAACCCAGCAGTGATTATTTTCTTGTCCATTTACTATTTCAGTGAAGTGGAGGAGTTTCAAAGAGGAATTGGCAGGCAATTGAGAAAAGAAGGGAAATTGTAATTGGTATGTAGTGCTGTTACCTACTTCACAATCTAGGGGTTGAATATTGGAGGGTGAGTAAAAGTCAATAATGTCAAAAAAGTCAATAACATGTTATTTCTACTCTGTTTTCTGGCACCTCTTTCTCTCTTTCTCTCAGGAGTCATGGACCTGTGTGTGTCCTCCCAGCAGCCTGCCTTCTCTCAGCCATTCACTTAAAAGATGACCAGTCCCTAGGCACTGTTGGCCCTGTGGAAACTGTTTTTGTTTGTTAAATAAAAAGGATGTTTGAAAAAAAAAGTGTGTCCTATGTTTCTGAACAAATATTAAGGTAAAATGTTTCTGGTATGTTTTTGGCAGCTTTATTTATTTATACAGCACATTTCATACACAAGGCTCAATGTGGTTTACATGATTAAAAGTTCAACATTTAAAAGCATTTAAAAACAAAGAGCAAAGAGCATTTAAAACATGAAAATGCATAAATAGAGGTTAATTTAAAACACAGTGCAGTATAATGCAACAGCGTTAAAATAAGTAAAGGATTTAAATAATTCAAAGTCCTTACAGAATAAGTTCTGTGATTTATAGACCAGTAGCAGAACTTTTAAGTATATTCTATAGCTGCCTGGGAGCCAGTGTAAAGTCTTCTGAACTGGAGTAATATGCTCTGATCTCTTTGTCAGTAAGAACCAGAGCTGCAGCATTCTGAATGAGCTGCAGCTGTTTAATGCTCTTGTGGGGCAGTCCTGTCAGACCATTACAATAGTCAAGTCTACTAGACATAAAAGCATGGATCAGCTTCTCCTGATCTGTTTGGGACATGAGACCTCTCACTCTGGATGTGTTCTTCAGCTGGTAGAAGGCTGTTTTGGTGATTGATTTGATATGACTGCTGAAAATCAGATCCGAGTGTATCAGTACACTAAGGTTTCGGACTTGGTATTTGGTCTTTAAAGACAGTGGTATTTACTAACAGCAATCGTCTTTTCTTTATTGCCAAAACAATTACCTCAGTTTAGTTGTGGTTTAATTGAAGAAAACTTTCATTCATCCAGTCATTGATTTGTTCTGGACAGTGATATAACACCTATATGGAACTGTGGTATTATCACAATTAGCAGAATTGTTTTGGCATTTGGGTGGAATAAACCTCAAATATTATAGTTAGTGAAAAAATATCTTTAGGATGATATTGGGATATCATGAATCACAATTGTTTTGACATTTGGGTGAAATAAACCTTAAATATTATAGTTAGACAGAAAATACTGTTAATAGTATATTAAGTAGTATATGGCTGGAATAAACCTCTAATATTATAAAATATATTATGTGGCAGGCACTGTGAGGTCGTAGATCTGCGGTCGTGAATCTGCAGCCTCCGGGTCTGCAGACATACACTATTGGAGGATCCTGTTCGGACCAATCAGGACAGAGCTCGTATCTCATATCTTCAAGTCAAACCAACCTGGCTCTCTGTGACTAAACCACAGGCGGTCTTTTAGACTTTAAAGACGTTTTAACAATATTCTGGTGTCGTGATATCGTTCCTCGTCCGTTTGTAATTCCACCACGGTGGGAATAACATGTCTCATCACGCGCAAAAAGTCCGCTGAAACTTGACGGCGGCTGTACACCGTGAGGTCCGCCCGGTCGGCGAGCCGAGGCTGAGGTCCGGTCCCGGGAGGAGAAGGCATGGCGCCGGGGCGGCTGCTGCTGCTGCTGCTGCTGCTGTCGAGGGCGCCGGTCGTCGTGATTCTGGTCCTCTCGGCGCCGCTTGTTCGGGTCTCGGCTGAGCTCGGTCGCGATGTTAACCTGACTTGTCAATCGAATCTGCATAACGTCCACTGGTACATGGACCTGGCCGGCGGGATGAGGGTGAAAATCCTCCGCACGTTCAACAACAAAGTCAATGACGCCGAGAATTGCGATCACATGTTCAAAACGAAGTACGGCACCCAGCCCGGCAACGTGCTGGTCATCCATAACGTCTCCGCGGACGACTTCAGGGTGTACCGCTGCGCGAGAGTAGACAAGGAAATCAAGACCTTTGTGAAGGAGTTCCATCTGCTCCCAGGTAGGAACCCGTTGGCGATCAGCGCATCTATGAATAGAGTGGATGTATTGTGCCTTTGACTCGACGTCCTCCCCACACCAGGGGTCAGCACACCAGGGGTCAGCACACCAGGGGCCAGGACACCAGGGGTCCGCATTCAGACGTCTAAGTGGTGTAGTCGATGGGAGCATTTGGGAAATGATGTCATTAGGAAATTGGAATGCCCTCCATTCTGATTGAAGAGATACAGTCCTTTGCCTAATGTTTTATAATGGTTCGTAAAGATGGTAAATGTGTTTTAATGGTTAGTTGACTTGGTTAGTAACTTTGTTTGCAAATGTTTAGTGACGATAACGGTCATTGCAATGTTACGTCACACGGCCTCCATTTCAAGTTTCAAGTTTATTGTCAGAATTGCCTGAGTTTATTTCGGAAGCACAGCAGCATAGCAATGTTAATGGTAGTGATGGTGTTTTGGGTCATTGGGTCATTATTTAGAAATGAATCATGATTGGGAGACGCAGTTGTGTTTGAAACTGCCGCAGTGTTTCCATTAGCCAAGGATACGGTATATTGATTATTTTGGATTTTACATCACTACATCTCCCTCGCGTCACCGCAAAATCTGAGGGGGAAATCATCAATAAAAAATTCCATGATGCATTTTGATGTACTCTAAACGTTTACTAAAGGGTTACTGAATTCCTTCCTTATCTCTTCTTTGATTGTTTGATTATGTTGTGTCCCATTCTACAGTAACCACACCCGCTCTGCCAACTAACCAATCAGAGCCAGAGTTTCAGCATCCTTTCTGGCAGAGGAGCAATGTGCTGATTGGTTCACTGGTTCTGAACGTCTTCTTCATGGTTTTAATGGCAGGTTAGAAAAACGTAGCGCCTAAACTAACCATCTCTAACCTAACACCTAAACTAACCATCTCTAACCTAACACCTAAACTAACCATCTCTAACCTAACACCTAAACTAACCATCTCTAGTACCTAAATTAACCATTTCTAATACCTAAACTCTAGTACCTGAAAAATATACATCTGTAACCTAACACATAAACTAACCGTCTCTAACCTTATACCTAAGATAACCATCTCTAACCTTGTACCTAAACTAACCATCTCTAACCTAATACCTAAACCAATCATCGCTAACCGAGTGCCTAAATTAACAGTCGCTAACCTAATACCTCAATTAAACATATCTAACCTAATACTGAAAAACATCCATCTCTAACCTGATACCTGAACTAACCATTTCTAACCTAGTACCTAAACTAACCATATCTAACCTAATACCTAAACAGACCATGTCTAGCCGAATACATAAACCCAACCACACCTAAACTTAACTTTGCGTGTGTGTGTTTGTGTATCATGGCAGTTGTAGCTGTAGTGGCATTTTGCATGGTGAAAAGTCGACAAACCAATGATCTTTCACCCCCTGCCCCCCTGTCTCCTGAGGTAAGGTCCGAAATAGCCTAGCCTGGTGTCTACATTGTGATATAGTCCATATCATGATATATATTTCTAGCTGTGTTGTTATGGTGATATAACCCACACTGCAGTATATTCCAGTGACGCTGTTATCATGTCCATCGGGTCCATTTCACAATTTAGTCTATTGGTGCTGTTATGACAATATACTGTATGACGTTGCTATAACAATATATGGTGACCTACATTTCATGTTTTTATCTTGTGTTACAGTATGAGGAGATAGTGCTCATGGCTGCAGAAAACACGGTTCCAGAAAGTTGCGTTTACAGCCAAGCCCAGATGCCTGTCTGACACTGTCAAGCTCAGGGTTATAGGGTTATCCCATCCCCCTCTAACACACACACACACACACACACACACACACACACACACATGTCATCACGCTTCCTGTCACAAGTCCACTTCCTCTGCGCTGTGCTCCGACTGCTTGGCATGCATCTTTTCCTCTGGGATTGCACCGCTGCCCTTGTGCAAGCGGGGCCAGGGGGAGTGGAGCCAGAGCAGCATGTGAAGCAGTGTGGTGTATGTGAGCTGTCAGGTGTTTTCTTATGATGTGTGACTCTGTATTGTATTAAAGACTGTATTGTATTAAAGACCTACATCATGAGCCAGGGCTGTGTGTCCTGTTCTGTCCGTGGTGCGTGATGGCTGGCAACAGATTTTGTAACTGAGGGAAAAAAAATGCAGACAGCGACAGACAGCAGCACAAACACAACTGGTAGTGCCTCCAAAGTTCCGCCCCCTCAACCTGAGAGGGCTGCAATGAGCAACCGCACTGTGCTGGCCATGCTGTGTGAACCTGAAAGTACATTTGTCAGAAGAAGGTGAAACATTTCATTGCTGCTGATACAGTAAGAAAGTCACTAGAACAAGTTTCAAGCATTTCAATTGCTAGGTGAACCATTGCTAGTATACAACATCTCTGTGCCAAGTTACAAAGAGCAATTTTAAAGTGCCAAGATGTACAACATTCACGTGCATGAGGGTAGGGTTTTTTTCTGTTTTTTTTTTAGAGGTAGAGGTTGGGTGCAGGGTTCAGGTGAACTATGAACAAGCGAGTCATATTACCCACTCTTTGGTTGTAGCCCCAGATTGCCTATTGACATCATGTTCAGCATTCCACACAGTGATGGCAGTGCATCTATTGTCATCTACGCAAAGAAATGGAAAGAGGATGGAGTTAGCCACTTAGCCAGTTAGCCTGTAAGGCTGCAAAGGCAAGCGGAAACAGAGGGAAAGATCTGTATGACCGCATTTCCTGCCAGTCGAGTCACACAAGCCTGAAAAGAAAAGAGGTGAGAAAACACCTCTCACCAAAATGTTCAAATGGGTCCAGGTCATGGGTGGGCAGGGTTGTATGTCCTTGGGGGGGGGGGGGGGGGGGGGGGGGGGGGGGCGGGGGAGTTCAGAAGGCTGACAGCCTGGGGGAAAAAGCTTCCCCTGAACCTGCTGGTCCGGGTGCCCAGAGACCTGTAGCGCTTTCCAGAGGGGAGGAGGGTGAACAGTCTGTGGTTGGGGTGAGAGCTGTCCTTTGCGATGCTGCGCGCCTTACGCAGGCACCGCTTCCTCTGGACAGCCTCGATGGAGGGGAGTGGGGAACCGGTGATGCGTTGGGCGATTTTCACCACCCTCTGCAGTGCTTTCCGGTCCGAGGCGGAGCAGTTACCATACCACACTGTGACACAGTTAGGTAAGTATGCTCTCGATGGTGTTGCGGTAGAAGTCACGCCTGTTCCGGTCAAAACAAGCTGCCCCTGAACACAGCTGTTTCACGGATAAAATGGTTATTGTATTGCACAATGACTTCCTCTAGTTAACCCAGGAAATGCGGTTTCATTGTTGAGAGAAGAAGAGAAACGTAGAGTAGAGAGAGAGAGAGCGTATGGTAGCAAGTCAATGGTTTCAGCTAGCCTGCTAATAAAAACAAGTTTTAGAAATAAAACTAACCTTGCATTGCATGAATCATTGCGTTTTGAGGGTCTAGTTTCTAGAATTTTACTTTGCTCTGGTTAGTTGTGTAGTAAACATATCACTACAGCAGAAAGTAAACAGAGAAGCACGGGACAGAAACACGGGACACCTAGTAGTAGTTTGGTACAGTGGGATTGAATCATTGGATTGGAAATGAACAACTAGGCAATATGGTGATTCAGTGTGCATTTATCAATTGTAAAAATAAATGCTACAGGTGGTTACCACAAAATTTTAACAAATTTCCAGTGGGAGATCCAGAAAAGACTCAACTGTGGCTTCTGGCTGCTGGCTTGGACTTCAACACACCGCAGAGACGCTCCTCAAATGGAGGATGTGTGGTGATCATTTCAGACCAGACCACTTCGAAAAACCCAGCAATCTAAAGGAGAATTGATTGATTGATTGCACTTTAATCAATCAATCAATCGATCAATCAATTCTTATATATGGTATGTTCATGCATGGACTCCAACTAGGCAACACATTATTACATTTTGTTCGGATTGCACACTTTGACACTTTAATTTATTTGATCAAAGGAGAAGAATGTTCCCAGCAGTCCTCGATTTAGAAGTCCTGGTGCTCCGTTTTGCAGATTGCTCTGTCTCGGGAGGCGCTGTGCCCAGACACATCTCGATCCTGAAAACTAGTGTCCAGCTCCAGTTCTTGTATCTGTGGGATAACTAAGTCACACTCCCTGCAGCAAAAACATTCATCCTCTGTCGCCATTTTTATAAATTTTCTGCACTGGCACCACCAGTCTCCTGATGTTCTGTCCCGGTTCTCTACTGCTCTACTACTCTCTCCACCTGG
This sequence comes from Urophycis tenuis, assembly GCA_036785325.1. Taxonomy (NCBI): domain Eukaryota; kingdom Metazoa; phylum Chordata; class Actinopteri; order Gadiformes; family Phycidae; genus Urophycis; species Urophycis tenuis. Next base: position 211,552 of record JAXIVH010000167.1, read on the forward strand.
TGAACTGACAACACTTTGGAGACACTGGACAAGATTTCAGCATGAATCTGCTAATCTTGATAGCCCGTCTGTGTCAGAATGAGACTTTCCTGACCTGTACTTAAATGTAAATCGTGAGTCTGCCAATTCAGCCACTCATCTTAGCAATGTAGCATTCAATTTAGCTGTTGTCAGCATATGTGAGAGGTAGGGATGTGACTTTCAGTCCAAAACACTATTCGAAATTCGCTAGACACTATTCGAATTTTATTTCGAAAATCGACCCCCCCCCCCCCCCCCCCCCCCCCCCCAAAAAAAAAAAACACACAAAAAACACACACATACACGCGCGCGCTCACGTGCGACATCCCCCTCCTTCAACCACCACACACACACACGACAGAAAGGGTAGACTTAACCAAACAGATTACTGAATCAATAAGATCATTACAGAACGGTAAAATGGGCATATTCCCTGAGCGATTTATCTCAGCTACAGCATGACAACAAACAAACAGTTTTACAATTGCAACCGCTGCGCTGTTTTTCATTTAACTGCCTGTTTTTCATTTAACTGCCTGTTAGGCGGAACCGGGTGAAACAGTTTCAGCAACGAGATCGAATGGATTTAACAGAAATAGCGAAGTAAACCTATTGCATATTTTTATTCAGAAAAATCAACATGTCAACGTGTTCGGGGTGGAGACGTGTGCGCAGCCTATTAACTATTAAGCCGGCAGCGGAGAACACGCGCTCCGACGGCACGGACGTTGCAGGCACACACAAGTAGGCGCTCGTCAACTTTGCCAGGAGGGGGTATCTTTTTTGATTTGCTTTCCACCATGTCAGTGGGTCATTGTGGAGCGGTGGGCACACATCCTGGCAGTACTGAGTCAGTTCAGTGGTGTATGTTGCCCCCTCTGCACTGTACTCCTCCCCAAATAGGACCGCGATTGCCGCTGCAGATAAGCCATCCTTTGGGGGATGTTTTAGGTTCGGACGTATAGTTCTATTTAAACAATGCAGCATTCTTTCCCAGTGAAACGCAATACTAGTCAATGCGGCATTCGAAATGAGTATTCTTTATTCGAACGTGTCACGAATATTCGACTATTCGAAAATCGTGTCCCAACCCTAGTGAGAGGATTATTATCTGTATATACTACGCATGATGGAGTATACAATACAAGAATACTAGAGAATATTATACAAGAATAAGAATAATTCTCTCGCATATGGCCCATTTCATTGCTAAAAACTCTAGTTTACCAGCACTGTTGGGAAGGATACTTTTAAAATGTGTCCAGTTACAGAATACAGAATACATGCCCAAAAATGTAATTTGTAACGTATTCCGTTACATTACTCAATCTGAGTATTGTATTCTGAATACTTGAATTACTTCCACTCAATCAAATCCTGCTTACTAAACAGGCCTATTGGTGTGTTCTTCTGTTCCAACTGGCTGTATGTGTTGGGCCCAAGTCTCCCTGAAAGTGCACTATATTTTAGTTTGCTGTAGAGGAAAAAGACTATTAGGGTATGTTTATGCAAAAGAAATGACTAACAGAGGAATTGACCAATTTCCCCTTTTCAGTTTCTTTACTTACTCAGCTATTAATAGTGGGACAATAGACATAAACATTTATAGAAACATAGAATATTCTGTTTCTGTAGAGAATTTGCTATCACATCTAACATTTTTTTTAAAACCTTAAAATAAAAAGCACCAGAAGGAAACCTGCATTTTCCCTTGCCCTTTTCCTGATTTTACAGGATAAAAACATAAAAGGTTGATTTGCACATCAACTAAGTAGGTAGATACAAGTATAAAATTGCAAGGTGACCAATAAAACTACAGCAGAGGACTATTGCAGACCAATTAGAAAAATAACTTCTTCTTCAGGTTGAAGGTGGAGTCTTTGGAAGCTGAAAGGACGTTGGTTGCTGGCAAGCAGAGATTGAACTGCACAGTTATATTCCTTTCTCCCTTCTCTTTCTTTAATGTGAAATACTGTTTGAATTTCCAAGATAGAAACATTCCTGCCCTGGCTCTGTTGTGCCTGTTCTGGCTCCAGCTCTACATCCTCTAGCTCCTGCTGCTCCTCTTCTGACTCCATTGTGAATGATCACGCAAATAGCACTAGATCAGTTTTGAAACATGTCAACAATGTAACTGTATTCTAAATACCAACTATTTCAATTGTAACTGTAATGAAATACAGTTACTTACAATTTGTATTCTGAATATGTAACACTGGTGACAATGTCAGGACTGCAGAGTCACTCCCCATTTTCCGGAAGAGACTCAAGAACCACTTGTTCAGAGTTTATCTGAACCCAGACAGACAGACAGACAGACAGACATACTTTATTGATCCCTGAGGGAAATTGCCTCTTGCATAACCCATAACCCTGCATAACCCTACCTTCATGCTCTTGTTTGTTGTACGTCTTGGCACTTTAATCGCTCTTTGATATTTGGCACTTTGATCGCTCATTGTAACTTGGCACTTAGTCAGAGATGTTGTATACTAGCAGTGGTTAACCTAGCAATTGAAATGCTTGAAACTTGTTCTGGTGACTTTCTTACTGTATTAGCAGCAATAAAAATGTTCCACCTTCTTATGACAAATGCGACTTTTGTCGCTTTGGATTAAAGCGTCAAATGCCAAATGCCTTAAATGTAATGTAAATGTACATGTATTCCATTACTCCCCAACACTGCTTACCAGAGTGTAGATGGTAATTCTTCTCTGGAGCAGAGAGTGTGCGGGAGCCATAAGCGATTACCTTTAACCTTCCTTTCTGTCTGTGATAGAGCACCGCCCCAAGTCCCTCCTGGGACGCATCACAAATGGGATCCGGGTCCACTTGTATAGGCCCCAGGGTGTCATAAAGGCTGTAAGTGGTCTACTACTTTCTTCCCTTGATGGTAGGCCTTGCCTTGATCTAACACTAAAAACCAGGCACTACCATGTAAACTGTCGAGCATATCTTGAATGCGGGCAATAGGATGGCGATTGGGCGGAGACTTATGGTTGAGTTCTCTATAATCAAAGCACAGATGGAGGTTCCCATATTTTTTACACACATAGACAATTGGAGATGAGTAGTGTGACCTTGATTTTTGGATCCAGACCCTGTTCAACAAGTCCTCTACGTACTGTACTCTCAAGCCTGCTTCCATACACTCTCGTTTTTCTTCCCTCCGCCATGAAACCTTATTCTTTTCTGGTCTTATAGCACCATCTATAGGCGAAAACATGCAACTGCATAGTAACTTAAGAAAATAACAGGCCACAAAATAATCAACAAAAGGTATCCAAGAAATTACAAAATGGGGGTATGCCCCTTTAACATATAACCTCTTCTTCGATATCACCTTCACAATTCTTGCATCCATTGAACTTGTGGGTTTTTGGAGAGTTTCTGCTTGAATTTCTTTGGAGGATGTCTGAATAGCCTCCCAGAGCCGCTGTTTTGATGCGTCTCACCCTTTGATGCGAACTGCGTCTCACCCTTACAGATCCTTTCCTTGAGGATGCTCCAAAGGTTCTCAATAGGGTTGAGGTCAGGGGAGGATGGGGGCCACACCATGAGTTTCTCTCCTTTAACGACACAGAGGTTTGCAGCATGAGATGGTGCATTGTCATGCATGAAGATGATTTTGTTACGGAAGGCACGGTTCTTCTTCCCTTCTGAGACCTTAACAGCAATCCATTTGGGTTTGTTGGACTTGGAACCCACTGCTAATCTGAATAATATCTGTTAAAATGGTTATGTTTGATCTATAACCACTAGTGGCTTACATTTAATGAAATTTAACGTTTTCATTCATATGAAATGCACAAATCTACCTCTCTATCGCTCATTCCCAGATGGTAAAGTCAATTAGCCGAGATATCAGTGTGCTATTCAGTTACCAAACACCAGGCACAGCAAAAAAAATAAAAAAAATAAAGCAGGTATAGAATAAAGACTTTCCAATGAGCTCAGCTAGGTAGCCTACACAGTTGCTGACCTGAAACTGGTCTGGTCCATCTAAATGGACAATGGACAAGATTTCTCTGATGAGTAGAACTAGAGAAGAATTACAACTTGTTTGCATCTTACTGGTCATTGGTTATCTCTTGGGTTGGTTAAGCAGTCAAAGAAATAATCATCCTTTGTATTGTTGTATACTTTATTGAAATACACATTTATTCCTTTTGGAAAACCGCAATGTTTCTGCATTTATTACCAAAGACCACAAAAGGAAGCGGTGATGTCTGTCAGCTGTCAACTCTGCTCTACGATTTCCACAGTGATGGTGTTTCTGTTTCTGAAACACAGAACAGGATATACTGTAGACCATTGTGTGTGTGTGTGTGCGTGTGTGTGTGTGTGTGTGGGTGTGTGTGCATATGTGTGTGTGTGTGTGTGTGTGTGTGTGTGTGTGTGTACCTGTTAGACCATCTCATACTGGTTGGCAGAGATGAAGTGAGACAGACAGCAAGCAAGGAGCATTCCCACCAACTAGACAGAGAGAGAGGAGGGGGAGAGAGGGAGAAAGAGCAAGAGAATGAGAGAGGAGGGGGAGGGAGAAAAATAAAGATTTTTCGCATCTAAAAGGTAAAGCTCTTCTCAATTGTGACTGAATAGACAGAATGTGTACGTGTGTGTGTGCGTGTGTTTGTGTGTGTGTGTGTGTGTGTGTTTGTGCGTGTGTACCTGTGTGTGTATGTGTATGCGTGCATGTGTGTGCATGTGCTCATGCATGTGTGTGTATGTGTACCTGTGTGTGTGTGTGTGTGTGTGTGTGTGTGTGTGTGTGCATGTGAGTGTGTGTGTGTGTGTGCATGTGCTCATGCATGTGAGTAAGTGTGTGTGCTCATGCATGTGAGTGTGTTTGTGTGTGCATGTGTATGTGTGTGCATGTGTATGTGTGTGTGCATGTGAGTGTGCGTGTGGGTGTGCTCGTGTGTGTGTGCTTGTGTGTGAGTGTGTGTGTGTGCGCGTGTGTGTGTGTGTGTGTGCATGTGAGTGTGTGTGTGGGTATGCTCGTGTGCGTGTGCTTGTGTGTGAGTGTGTGTGTGTGTGTGTGTCTGTGCGCGTACCTGAGAGAACGCGACCCCAAACGTGACCCCGGCCACGACGCCTACGTTGGTCTCAATGAAGGAGGTCACCAGGCTATAGCAGCCCTAGGAGACAGGAGAGGTAGCAGACTGGATGTGGGAGGGTAGAAGACAGGATGTAGGGGGGTGAGAGAGAGATAGGGTCTAACCTGAGCGTGCACCTTCCCGGGGGCTGTGGCGGGGCTGCCCAGGTCCTGGGGGCCACAGTCAGAGAGGCTGAGGCAGCAGCTGGCTGGCACGCTGCTAGAGGAGCTGGAGAACCAGCTGGTGTGGTTGAACACGCCACAGCAATGCAGCTGCACGCACACACACACATATACATATATACACACACAGGCGCACACACACACACACACACACATAGACAGGTCGTCCTGCAGGGTCAACCATGGCTCACTGAAATGAGTAAGGTTAGATGGTGTGTGTGTGCGTCTGTATGCACGTGCGTGCATGTGTGTGTGTGCATGTGTATGCTTGTGTGTGTGTGTGTGCGTGCGTGTGCATGTGTATGCATATGCGTGTGCTTGTCTCACACTGCGCTGCACGTTGTCAACGGCCAGACTTCTCTGGTCCTGAGCGTTGTACTGGAGCACAGCCTCCTGGAACGACCTCCTGAAACTCCCCTTCATCTACACCCAGACATGCATATGTATAAAGTATATAATGTACTGTATATGATGATGATATATACTGTATATCATCTAAATAATATTTGTATATGCTGTACATGCAATGCATGCAATGTAATGTCTTTGATGATGTCACCTCATGGCGAAAGATAAATCCTGAGATCCCACCAATCAGTTCAGCAAGGAAGACCAGCAACAGGAAGACAGTATACTGCACGGGGGTTAAACATCAAGTTAAAGAGCGCACTGCCCCAGGGTTTATGTGTGTGGATGTGTATAGATGTCTGTAGATGTGTGTAAATGTGAGTCAGGTGTGTGTAGATGTCAGTCAGATGTGTGTAGATGTGTGCATGTGAGTCAGATGTGTTGATGTGTGTAGATGTGATTCAGAGGTGTATGTATGTGAGTCAGATGTGTGTACAAGTGTAGATGTGAGTCAGAGGTGTATAGGTGTAGATGTGAGTCAGAGGTGTATAGGTGTAGATGTGAGTAAGAGGTGTATAGGTGTAGATGTGAGTCAGAGGTGTATAGGTGTAGATGTGAGTCAAAGGTGTATAGGTGTAGATGTGAGTCAGAGGTGTATAGGTGTAGATGTGAGTCAGAGGTGTATAGGTGTAGATGTGAGTCAGAGGTGTATAGGTGTAGATGTGAGTCAGAGGTGTATAGGTGTAGATGTGAGTCAGAGGTGTATAGGTGTAGATGTGAGTCAGAGGTGTATAGGTGTAGATGTGAGTCAGAGGTGTATAGGTGTATAGGTGTAGATGTGAGTCAGAGGTGTATAGGTGTAGATGTGAGTCAGAGGTGTATAGGTGTAGATGTGAGTCAGAGGTGTATAGGTGTAGATGTGAGTCAGAGGTGTATAGGTGTAGATGTGAGTCAGAGGTGTATAGGTGTATAGGTGTAGATGTGAGTCAGAGGTGTATAGGTGTAGATGTGAGTCAGAGGTGTATAGGTGTAGATGTGAGTCAGAGGTGTATAGGTGTATAGGTGTAGATGTGAGTCAGAGGTGTGTTCCCACCACTCGGAGCATCCACACGCTCCCCCTGCAGGTGGCCAGGCAGCCGAACAGACCAAACAGGATGATGGCGGTCCCCGTGGCAATGAGAACGTAGGGAGCCTTGGTTGAGGTGTCGGCCATCAGGGCGAGGTATGGCCCCAGCAGGAAGCGGCTCCACAGACCCACCCCGAGCAAGATGGCGCCCGTGGCCTGGGGACGTCACATGACCCACACATGACATCACATGACAGTTGACATTCATGTGAAACAAAATGGAAGAATACATCCGAGTATGAAATAAATACAAGTATATGTGAAGTATAAAGAGTACCTGAAGTTTATATATACATGGAATATACACAAGTATAAAGAGACATGAAGTGTATATATACATGGAATATACACAAGTATAAAAAGACATGAAATTTATATATACATGGAATAAACACAAGTATAAAGGGACATGAAGTTTATATATACATGGAATATACACAAGTATAAAGAGACATGAAGTGTATATATACATGGAATATACACAAGTATAAAGAGACATGAAGTGTATATATACATGGAATATACACAAGTATAAAGAGACATGAAATTTATATATACATGGAATATACACAAGTATAAAGAGACATGAAGTTTATATATACATGGAATATACACAAGTATAAAGAGACATGAAGTTTATATATACATGGGATATACACAATTATAAAGAGACATGAAGTTTATATATACATGGAATATACACAAGTATAAAGAGACATGAAGTTTATATATACATGGAATATACACACGTATAAAGAAACATGAAGTGTATATATACATGGAATATACACAAGTATAAAGAGACATGAAATTTATATATACATGGAATATACACAAGTATAAAGAGACATGAAGTGTATATATACATGGAATATACACAAGTATAAAGAGACATGAAGTGTATATATACATGGAATATACACAAGTATAAAGAGACATGAAGTGTATATATACATGGAATATACACTAGTTACTAGTGTATATTCCATGTATATATACACTTCATGTCTCTTTATACTAGTGTATATTCCATGTATATATACACTTCATGTCTCTTTATACTAGTGACTAGTATAAAGAGACATGAAGTGTATATATACATGGAATATACACTAGTATAAAGAGACATGAAGTGTATATATACATGGAATATACACACGTATAAAGAGACATGAAGTGTATATATACATGGAATATACACAAGTATAAAGAGACATGAAGTGTATATATACATGGAATATACACACGTATAAAGAGACATGAAGTGTATATATACATGGAATATACACAAGTATAAAGAGACATGAAGTGTATATATACATGGAATATACACAAGTATAAAGAGACATGAAGTGTATATATACATGGAATATACACAAGTATAAAGAGACATGAAGTGTATATATACATGGAATATACACTAGTATAAAGAGACATGAAGTTTATATATACATGGAATATACACAAGTATAAAGAGACATGAAGTTTATATACAGTATACATGGAATATACACAAGTATAAAGAGACATGAAGTTTATATATACATGGAATATACACACGTATAAAGAGACATGAAGTGTATATATACATGGAATATACACAAGTATAAAGAGACATTAAGTTTATATATACATGGAATATACACAAGTATAAAGAGACATGAAGTTTATATATACATGGAATATACACAAGTATAAAGAGACATGAAGTTTATATATACATGGAATATACACAAGTATAAAGAGACATGAAGTGTATATATACATGGAATATACACAAGTATAAAGAGACATGAAGTTTATATATACATGGAATATACACAAGTATAAAGAGACATGAAGTTTATATATACATGGAATATACACAAGTATAAAGAGACATGAAGTGTATATATACATGGAATATACACAAGTATAAAGAGACATGAAGTGTATATATACATGGAATATACACAAGTATAAAGAGACATGAAGTGTATATATACATGGAATATACACAAGTATAAAGAGACATGAAGTGTATATATACATGGAATATACACAAGTATAAAGAGACATGAAGTGTATATATACATGGAATATACACAAGTATAAAGAGACATGAAGTGTATATATACATGGAATATACACAAGTATAAAGAGACATGAAGTGTATATATACATGGAATATACACAAGTATAAAGAGACATGAAGTGTATATATACATGGAATATACACAAGTATAAAGAGACATGAAGTGTATATATACATGGAATATACACAAGTATAAAGAGACATGAAGTGTATATATACATGGAATATACACAAGTATAAAGAGACATGAAGTGTATATATACATGGAATATACACAAGTATAAAGAGACATGAAGTGTATATATACATGGAATATACACAAGTATAAAGAGACATGAAGTGTATATATACATGGAATATACACAAGTATAAAGAGACATGAAGTGTATATATACATGGAATATACACAAGTATAAAGAGACATGAAGTGTATATATACATGGAATATACACAAGTATAAAGAGACATGAAGTGTATATATACATGGAATATACACAAGTATAAAGAGACATGAAGTGTATATATACATGGAATATACACAAGTATAAAGAGACATGAAGTGTATATATACATGGAATATACACAAGTATAAAGAGACATGAAGTGTATATATACATGGAATATACACAAGTATAAAGAGACATGAAGTGTATATATACATGGAATATACACAAGTATAAAGAGACATGAAGTGTATATATACATGGAATATACACAAGTATAAAGAGACATGAAGTGTATATATACATGGAATATACACAAGTATAAAGAGACATGAAGTGTATATATACATGGAATATACACAAGTATAAAGAGACATGAAGTGTATATATACATGGAATATACACAAGTATAAAGAGACATGAAGTGTATATATACATGGAATATACACAAGTATAAAGAGACATGAAGTGTATATATACATGGAATATACACAAGTATAAAGAGACATGAAGTGTATATATACATGGAATATACACAAGTATAAAGAGACATGAAGTGTATATATACATGGAATATACACAAGTATAAAGAGACATGAAGTGTGCTCGTCTGGTCACAGCAGGGTGCTGCCCAGCATTCATTGTCGGCTGACTGTGAGGAGAGCTCTCGTTCCTCACCTGCTGCCTAATGAGTTCACAGCTGAACTCTGACCCCAGGACCCCCTCCCACCCCACCAGTCCTGATGGGAGTTCTCCATGTTGTACTAGCTATATACACGCACGCACACGCACACGTACACGCACACACACACGCATACACACACACACACGCACAGACTGTGTTTGTACTGTCACCTTCTTCTGACAAATGTACTTTTTGTAAGTCGCTTTGGATAAAAGTGTCTGCTAAATGCCTTAAATGTAAATGTACTTGGAATCTCCCAGTATAAACAGTATGAGACAGTAGGCCAGCAGCTTATACATAGAGGTGTTGGACTAGAAGATCAGCTGGTAGGCCGGTAGGCTACACACAGAGGGGCGACTCACCCAGAAGATCAGACAGTAGGCCAGTAGTAGGGTCTTGAAGCAGCTGATGACTGGTCCAACCTTCTCCAAACCTCTGGATGCCATGTTGCTGGTCCACTGAATCACAGCCTCTATACTATACCTCTATACAGTGCTGCCTCTCTCTCTACTCTCTACCCTCTCTATAATAACCTCTCTCTCGCTCTCTCAACTGCTACTCTCTCTCTCTCTCTCTCTCTCTCTCTCTCTCTCTCGCTCTCTCAACTGCTACTCTCTCTCTCTCTCTCTCTCTCTCTCTCTCTCTCTCTCTCTCTCTCTCTCTCTCTCTCGCTCTCTCAACTGCTACTCTCTCCTCTCTCTCTCTCTCTACAAGTCATGTGATGCTATATTTCACACGGAGCTTCAATAACACTCTCACACACACAGACACACACACACACAGACACACACACACACACACACACACACACACACACACACACAGACACACACACACACAAAGTTAGCAACACAAGTCGTGTGCTGCAGCTAACCTTTTCGGTGAACCTAACACAGGCACGTAGAATATGGTGGGGACGATGGGGACGCGTACCTACCAGTTTTCGTCATCAGTCATTTTGTACCCACCACTTTTTATGAAAGAATCCCCCGTGTGGGACTCGAACAGGTGTCTTTCACCACTGCGTCATTAAATACAGTCTGAGATACGTCAAGCTCAACAAAGAGAGACAAACTCTACTCTTAGAAGTGGCTTTAGAATGACAGGGTCAAAAGCGGACTTTATACGCCGTCACGAACGGAGTGGCAGTGGTATGGCAAGATGCCATAGTGCGTTGAATAATGGTGCTCCCTGACTCATCCCAAAAACAACAGTCAACAAAGTGAACGTAATGAAACAGTGAAATGCAACCCAACATGTCCTGAACATTCGCCTCCAAACCCTATCTAATAGCAATAACATGTAATGACACAGAATGTCAGAATGTCGCAATGCATTCTGGGAAACACTCCCCCAACACGTTACAATATCCACGATTTCCTCAGGCAAGTACAACAACTTGAACTGATAATACAAGAAAACACAAAAGCATTAACCTAATTTACACAAAATAGAAACAACATTTAATTTGATTTGTGTCCGATGACGAGAGAGAGACGGAGAGAGAGCACTTTGGTAGAGAGACATAGAGTAACAATAACAGAGAGCGAGCGCCGGTCTCGATAAAGCCGTTAATCAGAGAAATTAAACGTTATTTCCCGATTGTTTCACAGCGGTTACATTCAGCAGGTAGACACGGCCATGAACTGCATCTATCTGAATCACATTATCCAATGAAAAGTATGAGAGCTCTGTGCGTGAGCATAGTCAAGACATTGCGTCTGTGTGTGTGTGTGTGTGTGTGTCATCATCACATTTTTGTATACATTTTTATTAATTAACATGACCTGCGCGAAAGGGGGGAAAAAATGAATGCGCGTCATTGTACCCAGCACTTCTGAAAATGCACTTCCGAATGCGTCTCTGTCCCCAGCACATTTCAAACGAAACCTACGCCCATGACCTAACAGACGAACGGCCATGAACCGTGACATCACGTCAACGTGCAGTAGCGCTATCAACATGCCGTCGCATGAACGTGAGTTCCACGCTCTCCTCCTCATGGAGAACACCCTCTATGTTATAGTGCAGAGAGACGGGAGTCGGAGACGGAGTATCCAGAATGGAACTTTATTTTTTTATTCCAAACGTAAAGTAGGCACATAGCCGGACAAACCAACATAAACTCTGAACTCCACCGGGGTGTTCCGGTTGCCTTAAAAGTCCGAGTGGAAAACACACCCCCACCCCATAGTTCTGTGGGTGAATTATGTTAACCACCACACAAGCCCCCCCAGAATTCACCCATAGTCAAAGTCCTCACGACGGTGGGGGGGCGACGACCCGACCCCGGCGCGTGCGGGCGATTGGGGCTGAGGAGGAGGAGGAAACAGCGGGCACGGCGGTGTCATCCACCACTCCGGAGGTCGAGGGGGTCAACGAGGCCGAGGGCGCTTCAACAGGTGGCGAGGGGCGGGACATAGGAGGCCGGCCCCGCCGTGGGGGCGGAGCCACTTCCATCGGTCTGGAAACATCCCTGTGAGCAGGTTTAATCCTATCCACCGAAACAGTCTCAGGCTTACTACCAATGTCCACCACTAGGCTCTTGCCGCCATGGCGTATAACCCCCATCGTAAGGGGGGGGCAAAGGGGGCCGTGGTGAGCGTCGTGGCGAATGAAAACGAAATCCGCCGAGCGTAGGTCAGGGGGTACCCGGAACTCGTGGGCGCTGTGTTGTGATGTGGGGACGGGCGCAAACGCCTCGGCAGCTTCCAGCAGGGAGGAACGTTGCCTGGTTGCCGACCAGGGAACCGAGGCGTCCGGAATGAAATCCCCGGGCACCTGTAGGGTATGACTGTAGACCAGCTCCACCAACAAGGACTGCAAGTCCTCCTTAGGGGCACATCTAAGGCCGGGCATCACCCACGGGAGCCTTTCCACCCAGTCGCCGTCCTTCAAGCTGGCACGTAGGGCCGCCTTCATGGAACGGTGGAAACGTTCGCACAATCCGTTAGCCTGGGGGTGATAAGCGGTAGTGTGGTGCAGCTTGACCCCCAACCCCTCAGCCACTGCATTCCAAAGCTCGGAAGTAAACTGAGAGCCACAGTCTGAGGAGAGGTCGGAAGGGGTCCCAAAGCACGCAACCCATGTGGCGATAAAGGCGCGGGCTATGTCGGAAGCTGCCGTCGAGGAGAGTGGAACGGCCTCGGGCCAGCGGGTCATCCTATTGACCATCGTAAAGAGATATGTAAACCCATGAGAGGAGGGAAGAGGACCAACCAGGTCGACATTGACATGGTCGAACCCCCTCTCGGGGACGGTGAACTGCTCAAAGGGGGCCTTAACATGGCGGGCTGGCAGGCTACGCACGAGTCGACCCAAGTTCTAATATCCTTTTTAAGCCCTTGCCAAACAAACTTCTGCAACACCAACCTGACAGATTGCTTTCCGCCAGGATGGGAAAGGCCATGCAACGCCTCAAAAACAGGTCGGCGCCAGTTTGCAGGGACAAGAGGTCGAGGCTAACCCGTCGCACCACAACTTCATGCCCGAGCCGCCAACCGCGACCTCCTCCAGGCGAAACCGGTATCCGACGCCTTAAGGGACTGGACCCCATGGTCGGAGGCTTGGTCTGCACTCATGCGGACGTAATCGAGGCCCAGATGTACTGCTCCGATGACCGCCCTGGAGAGGCAGTCAGCGACCACGTTGGATTTGCCACCTTGGACATACAGAACGTGAGTGGCTTGTGGTCCACAAAAGCCACAAATTCCCAGCCTTCCAGGAGAAACCGGAAGTGGTGGATCACCAGCCAGAGGCCAAGAAGTTCTCTGTCGAACCCGCTATACTTGCGCTCCCTGGGGGGCAACTCTCGACTGAAAAAAAGGCGACCATTGACCCATTGTTCGTGTACCGCGCTGACGGCGTAGTCAGACACGTCGGTGGTGATGGAGATGGGAGCCGTGTGTGATGGATGGGCCAACACGGCAGCTTGGCTCAGAGCAGTCTTTGTGGCCTCAAATGCGGTCTCTCTCTCAGCCATCCAATCGACAGCCTGGCCAGGGGACTTGTCCTTAAGGGCCTCGTACAGCGGGCGCATGATGTGAGCTGCCCGGTGGATGAACCGGTGGTAAAAGGTCACCATCTCCAGGAATTCTTGGAGCGCCAGGGCTGTGTGTGGGCAGGGAAAAGCAGAAACTGCCTCCACCTTCGAGGCGAGAGGGGCGGCCACGTCCTTATTGATGCACTTCGCCGGGTTGATAATCAGGCCGTGTTGGTCGAGCCTTATGAAAAGGTCCTGGAGATGCGCCCGGTGCTCCTCTTCAGAGGAGCTAGTGACTAGGATGTCGTCCAAGTAAACGAAAATGAAGGGCATCTCCCTGAGCACCGAATCCATTACCCGCTGGAAGGTCTGAGCGGCATTTCTTAGACCAAACGGCATCCGCAGGAACTCGAACAACCCGAACGGTGTGATCACCGCCTTCTTGGAAATGTCCGAGGGATACACTGGCACCTGGTGGTAGCCACGCACCAGGTGCACCTTCAAAAAGACGCGCTTGCCCGCCAGGTGTGCTGAGAAATCCTGGATGTGCGGGATTGGGTAGCGGTCGGGTGTTAAGGCGGTGGTAATCTCCACAAGGCCGCCACCCACCATCTGGCTTGGGGACGATGTGGAGCGGTGAGGCCCAAGGGCTGTCTGAGCGGCGGATGATGCCCAGATGCTCCATGTTGGCGAACTCAGACCTAGCGACTTTCAGCCTGTCAGGGTTAAGCCGTCGGGCTCTAGTGTGGAGGGGCGGGCCCTTAGTGTCTATATGATGCTCCACCCCATGTTTGGTAGTGGCAGCGGAAAAGGTAGGTCGGGTTAAACTGGGGAACTCACCGAGAAGGCGTTGATAGCCGTCACCCTCTGAGAGTGAGCTGGACAGCCCGCCATACGCTGCCTCACCGCTATCACACGCAAATGAAGAGAACGTCACTGCATCCACCAGACGGCTGTTCTTAACGTCCACCAGCAAGCCAGGCGCACACAGGAAATCCGCGCCGAGGAGGGGAAAGGATGTCGGCTGTGACGAAATTCCAATTAAACCGCTGGCCCCCGAAGCATAGGTCCACAGTCCTTGTGCCATACATGCATACATACAGGGTGTCGTTAGCGGACCTCAAATGTGGGCCGTGTCCACCAGCCGCGGTGTCATCTGTCGTAGCCGGCAGGACACTCCTCTAAGCCCCTGTGTCGCAAAGAACCTCGCGCCCTGAAATACAGTCTCTGATGAACAGCAGCCGGGTCAATGTGCCTGCACTCACGGCCACTATTGAGCGCAAGCTTTGTTGTTTCCCTCCGGTTTAAAAGTTGCACTGGGACCGACACCTCTTTACCTTCACGCCAAAACGTGCGTGAAAATATCCATCTAAGCTAGCACATATCCGTGCTAGCACGGCTGTCGGTTGCTACTGGGGCTCTGCTGGTTCGTCTGTCTCTGTCGGGGGTTTGAAACTGTGCGTCGGGGCCAGCACCTCGGGGGCGAAACTTTGCGTAGCCAGGAAAAATTGGTTAGCCTCCTCTGCTAACGTGCGGGGCTCGGGCCTTGTATTAGCGAGCGCCATCCGGACCTGCGGCGGCATGTGCCGGAGGAACAGTTAGATAAACAAAAAGTTGGGCTCCTCCGTACCTAGCAGGTTGAGCAACACGCTCAGATGGGTTGCTGTCCCCGAGGCCCCGAATGTCCAACAACCGCTGGGCCCGTTCCGAACTTGACAGTTCAAAAGATTTTAGCAGGAACGTCTTAAGAGCTCCGTACTTGCCCTGGGCCGGGGGGTTTGTGATGAAACTCACGGCCCGGGTCGCGGTGGATCTCCCCAACGCCGACACAACATGGAAGTAGCGTGCGCTGTCATCGGTGACATCACGGATAGCAAACTGTGCTTCCATCTGCACAAACCATGCTGCCGGCGAAAACGCCCAAAACTCCGGCAACTTGACAAAAGCGGCACTTGCGTCGGGGTCACCAGTGTAGTGCCGAGAGACAGGAGTCGGAAGCAGAGTATCCAGAACAGAACTTTATTTTTTTTATTCCAAACGTATAGTAGGCACATAGCCGGACAAACAAACATAAACTCTGAACTCCACCGGGGTGTTCCGGTTGCCTCCCAGGTCCGTGTGGAACTTTTATCCAATCAGAATTCAGCTAGCTTGTGTTGCCAGGCTGTATGAAATCTGTGCAATGTAAGTGAACAGGTACATACAGTTGATAGACAGTGGCGATAGCCAATGAGATCACAAGTTGTTGACAGTAGGCCTTCTAGAATGCCTCACGTTGAACGTGACATGCCGTGACACGCCGTAAAACAACTAGAAGAAGGATAGCCTACTCACTTGTGAGTTCAACGCAGATCAACCTAGCCGCACAGGAGCCACACCCGGTTAGCAGAGAAATAAATCTTATATCTCTACTCACCATTTTAACCCACAATGGCCGAAGGAGGGCAAAACGTTGATTTGGTTGCAGATATACTTGCAAGGCCATTTTCAAGACGGACAAGCTATATCTTGCCAAAGCCAGAGAAGCTATATCTTGTGAGACGAGACAGCCGACCCCCGAGCTAGCTAACCTGTCTCTACCGGGAAAGGGTTTGTGATTTCCAATCAACCAACTATGAGCGGTACCCCTGGTTTACGGCTTCCGATGGGTGCTGCAAATTGTTCTGCAGGGAATGCCTTTTGTTTGCAAAGGATCACCTTGGTGTGTGGAGCTATACTAGATTTGCGAACATAAATTGTTAGTTTGCAAATCCAGTATAAGGCAACAATGAGACACCAAAGCACGATTGGACACTTGCAAGCTACGGTGCTTTTAAAAACTTTTGCAATTTAGTGTACAATCTTGTTAAAGCATGCCTGTATTCTATGTGAACTTATTAAAACTTTTTGGACAGATAATTTAAAATCCCTTTTATTTTTTAGTTTTGACAGTACCACATAGAGATATGTTTTAATTGCTGATGCAAGTTTATTGATTTTTAAATGAGCTAGAAAATAGCCCGTTTTGTACACAATTGAGGTGATGCAAACACACTTACGCACTACTGGGAATTGCCCAGTAGTGCGTAAGTGTGTTTCTGCATACTATTTCTCCAGCCGTGGTCACGTGGTGTCATACATGATGGTATTATGAGAGGTATTTATTGAAGTCGGACTAAGTACGACATCACTGAAGGCCTAGGTATGAAAAGCACAGCCCACCACTAAGTAATAAAAAAATGACTGCTATATTACTCTACCCTACTCTACAACAGTAATCTTGGCCACCCAGTTCTTCTTAGTAGTAGAAATACAGTAGAGACTTTTCTTACTTTCTTCATTACTTGTGACAAACAACAAGGACACCACAATAGAAACCTGACCTTGTGTAGTATGCTACACCACAATAGAAAGTCTGCCTTCACAGAAGTGCCGTACGTAGCACTGTAAACCTGGCTTGAAGGAAAAATGTTCAATTGGGAGCCTATTTTCCATTGTCATCATTGTGGGTCTGAGGGACTAATGCCGAGAAGGATTTTTGAGGTTGGTCCAGTATTGAGCGACAACGCTGAAGCTGTAATCAGCGAAACAGGCTGCAGGGTAATCCTTTGGGACAATGGTGCCCCTCAATGTACGTCGTCTTAAAGTGCTTGTTTTGCCGCTAATGATGGCCCAGATTTCTTCTTCTTTCTTCATTATGGAAAGGATCCCTACAGAGAAATAAAAACTTGAGCAGTTATTCCATGCAAACAGTATTACAGTTGCAGAAAGAAATCGGGCAATATTGTTCAGCTCAGTAGGCAGCAAGACATACCATTTAATGAGAAACTTGCTAAGTCCAGACAAGCGTGGCGATAAGTCATACAAGGACTTGATTGATCTGCTTCGGTGATATTACAATCCAAAACCCAGCAAAATAGTCCAGAGATTTAAAGTGAATTTGAGGACTAGAGTGGCAAATGGGACTGTGACAGAGTATGTGAAGAATAATTACTGATTTGGCTTATTTGATGTGGCTGTACTAAGAGACCTGGCACAACATTGCAATTATGGAGACAAGTTGAAAGAGATGCTATACGACAGGCTTGTGTGCGGCATTGCAGATGATTGCATACAGAGAAGACTGTTGGTGGAACCTGAGCTGACATTTGAGAAAGCCTTGAGAAGTCGCACAAACCATTGAAAAAGCAAGCAAAGTTTAAAATGTTTTTGCTGACCTTTAGCCTGCCCAGGTTCTCCCACACTCCACCACTCCTCCGGGCTCTGTACTGGCTACTGGTGGCTGCTGAATCCGAATCAAGTCATTCAAGTGCCGCCAACATCTCTGGCCCATCGCACAGCCCACATAAGATAAGATAAGATATTCCTTTATTAATTCCCCTTAGGAGAAATTCACAGTGATCAGCAGTACAAGGGGATAGAGGAGTGCAATAGAAGACCTACTAACCACTAATTGGTCTGATTACCTCCACCTGTCTCTGCTCTGCTCTGCTCCACCCTCGTTAACCTACCAGCTGCACTGCATTTACCACTCATCTTGCCCTGTATATAAAGCCCTGTTTTTCAGTCCACTCTTGTCAGATCGTCTGCAAGCCTGCATCGGAACCCTGCCTGTCTGCTTTCACTCTGACTCCTGATCTGTGATTCCGGACCTGTTACTACTCCTCTGATCTCCAGCCCCGACCTTCAGCCCGTGGCGAGTGAACGGGGACCCTCCACCATCACCTACACGCGCCGGCACTCAACCACTGGGACACACACACACACACAGGCTCCCGGATCCTCGGACTCATCGCCCAACTCCTTTTCCCCCCCTGAACTTTCAATAAATTCCTGAACTCAAAACTTGCGCACTTGGGTCCTCGTCTGTCTGTCCTGACAAGACCTGAATATAGACAATATACACTAAACAATAAATAGATTGACCTAAATTAAGATTATATGCAAGCTCTTAGAATCAGGTCATATGAAAAATGAAAACCTATATACATACATGGTAGTCATCATTGAGATGAACAGTGCAATTGGTAGGTGGACATATCTAGTAGTCATTATTGAGATGAACAGTGCAATTAGTAGATGAAGATAAAACAGTGCAATTGGTAACCGAGTCGTGCTGGGGTGAAGATTTAAAATATAAAAAATAAAAATAGATGTGTAGATAACTTGGCTAAATGGATGTGCAAGTGTGCAAAATGTGCAAAATACAAAATGTGCAAATATACAGAGGTAGTGAGTAGACATGTGAGAAGACATACGTTACAGCGGCCGAACAGTCCAGAGGTGGGGTGTGGTGTTCAGTCCATTATCTGGAGGTGTTGGGGCTTTCGAGACGTTGGGAGCGGGTGGTTGAGGTGTTGGAGAGTCTGATAGCTGATGGGATGAAAGAACCCCCCAAGTGCCTTGAAGCACATGGCTGAGTGAGCCTGTGGCTGAACGTGCTCCTGAGTTGCCTGAGCTCGGCATAGAGAGGGTGAGGGGGTTGTCCAGGATCGCCTGCAGCTTCCCCCTCATCCTCCTCTCACCGCCTCCACACAGTCCAGCTTCATCCCCACCACAGAGCTCACCTTCCTCACCAGCTTATTCAGCTTGCTGGCACCACCGCTCCCAATGCCTCCTCCTCAGCACACAACCGCGAAGAAGGTGACACTGGCTACCACAGACTGGTAGAACATCCGTAGAAGCCTAGTGCACACATTGAACGATCTGAGCCTCCTCAGGAAGAACAGCCTACTCTGTCCTTTCCTGTAGAGGGCCTCAGTATTGTCCGACCAGTCCAGTTTATTGTTCAGGTGCACCCCAAGGAACTTACAGGTATCCACCTCATCCCCATTTATGGAAACTGATAATGGGGGGCTCTTTCTGCGCCGGAAGTCCACCACCAGCTCCTTGGTTTTCCCGGTGTTGAGCTGAAGGTGGTTCCCTTCACACCATCCCACAAAGTTATTCACTAGTTCACTGTACTCCTCCTCCCTGTTGTCTGTGATGCATCCAACAATGGAGGAGTCGTAAGAGAACTTCTGCAGGTGGCATGTTCGGGAGCTGTAGCAGAAATCTGAGGTGTAGAGGGTGAACAAGAATGGTGAAAGTACAGTTACCTGGGGTGTGCCGGTGTTGCTTGTTACCATGTCCGACAAGCAGTGTCGCAGCCTGACATACTGCAGCTTGTCCGTGAGGTAGTTTGTAATCCATGCCACCATGTCAGGATCGACCTGCATCACCAGGAGCTTCTCAGCCAGCCGGCCTGGCTGGATGGTGTTGAAAGCACTGGAGAAGTCGAAGAACATGATCCTCACCATGCTCTGCGGCCTCTCCAGGTGTGTATAAGCTCTGTGAAGCAGGTAGATGATGGCATCCTCCACGCCGATGTGGGTCTGGTAGGCAAACTGCAGAGGGTCCAGGCAGTCAAGCACCATGGGCCTGAGGTGATCCAGAACCAACCTCTCAAAGTTCTTCATGACATGTGACTTTAGAGCCACAGGTCTGAAGTCCCCCGGAGCATTGGGACGACCCTTCTTCGGCACAGGGACTATGCAGGATGTTTTCCATAGTGTTGGCACCTTTTTCAGCCTCAGGGAGAGGCTGAAAAGATACGTGAACACTTCTGCCAGCTGCTCCGCACAGATCTTGAGCACCCTCGGGCTGATGTCGTTCGGGTCCTCTGGCCTTGTTCGACCTATCCTTGTGAGCTGCCGTCTCACGTGGCTGGTGTTGATGGTTGGGGTTGTTATTGCTGGGGTCACAGGAATAGTAGGGTGTGTGGTGAGGGGGTGACTGTCCTCTGCACTGGACATTGGTCCAGCCTCCCTGTGAGTGTGGAACGGGAGTGAGAGAGAGGGTGGTGCTGGGAGGGGAGGTGCAAGAGCTGCCATGCCCGGGTCTAGCGGTACAGCAGGAAGATGAGTAGAGCAGGAGGGGGGATGGGGTGTTGATCTAGCCCCAGTTGGTGAGTCAAATCTGTTAAAAAACAGGTTTAACTCGTCGGCCCATTCCTTTGTCCCCTCCTGTGATCCTCCGGCAGTTTTCATGCCGGTGATGGTTCTCACCCCTGCCCACACCTCTCGGGGGTTGTTCTGCTGCAGCTTCCCCTCTATCCTGCTTTGTAGCAGTCCTTAGCCCTCCTCAGCTCTCTTTGTATCTCGACCCGACCATACCGGCTGAGGCTATCGAGCTAGCGGGCCGCACTGCGCACCGAGCCAACAGGACATCAGACTCCGGTAAGAGCAGAGGAGGGGGGCTCTGTGTTTACATAAAAAATGACTGGTGCACAAACACTGTGACAACGGACACTTACTGTTCGCCAGACCTGGAGTATTTAACAGAAAGATGTCGCCCCTTCTATCTGCCGCGAGAGTTTACAGTCATCATAATCACTGCTGTTTACATACCCCCTGATGCTAACACCACATCAGCTTTGGAACATTTGCTAGCTGCCATTAGCAAACAACAACAGGACCACCCAGAGGGCGTTTATATAATAGCAGGTGATTTCAACCAAGCCAAACTAAAGACTGTTCTCCCAAAATTCCACCAGCATGTACATTGCCCAGCAAGAGGGAGGAACACACTCGACCATGTCTACAGCAACATCAAGCATGGATTTAAAGCATCACCTCTACCGCCTCTGGGGCAGTCTGACCACATCTCACTGTTCCTGATCCCAGCATACAAACCACGCATCCGCACAAACAGACCCACTGCCCGAGTCGTACAAGTCTGGCCAGAGGGGGCTTCTGAGCAGATGCGAGACTGCTTCAATAACACAGATTGGACTGTATTTGAGGATGACAACATTGACACCTACACCTCCTCTGTACTGTTTTACATCAAATGCTGTATGGACCACATCACCACCACAAAACAGATCCGCGTGTTTCCACAACATTAGCCGCTGCACCACAACAACAAGCCGTGGATGACCAGGGAGGTCCGGCTCCTACTAAAAGCACGCAACACCGCCTTCCGATCTGGTGACATGCAGCAGTACAGAGCTGCCAGGGCTGACCTGAAGAGGGCTCTCAAGGCTGCCAAGGCAGCCTACAAGAGGCCCTCTTCAACAGCTCAGATCCCCGCCAGGCATGGCAGGGGATACATCACATCACCAATCAAAGCAACACCAGCAGCAACACCAGCGGAAGAGCTTCGGAGGCGGAGCAGTTGAACCAGTTCTTCGCCCGCTTTGAGGTGGAGGAAATGCCAACCACCAGCCCGAACCCAGACACCAACAGCCAGCCCCTCGTCCTGCACTCTGCCAATGTCATCCGCACACTCCGCAGGATCAACACACTGAAGGCGGCCGGCCCAGATGGTGTCACAGGACGGGTCCTCAGAGACTGTGCTGAAGAGTTGGGGGAAGTACTTACAAATATATTCAACCTCTCTCTATCACAGTGCACTGTCCCCACCTGCCTGAAGACATCCACCATAGTACCAATTCCAAAACAGACTTCAATAACATCTCTCAATCACTACAGGCCTGTGGCGCTGACGCTGGTGATCATGAAGTGTTTTGAAAGACTGGTACTACAACACATCAAAACTGCCTTGCCATCCACCCTGGACCCCCACCAGTTTGCATATCGAACCAACAGGTCAACAGATGACGCCATTTCCATAGCTCTTCACACCGCTCTGCACCACCTGGAGCGGCAGGGGACCTATGCACGCCTACTGTTTGTGGACTACAGTTCTGCATTTAACACCATCCTCACCAGCAGACTGTTCTCCAAAATGTCCAACCTGGGTATACAGCTTAACACCTGCCTCTGGATCAAGAGTTTCCTGATGAGCAGGCCACAGGCAGTCAGAATGGGACCACACCTCTCTCCAACTCTGACACTCAGCACAGGGGCCCCACAGGGCTGTGTGCTGAGTCCTTTCCTCTACTCCCTGTACACACACGACTGCACTCCAACACATAACACCAACACAATAGTCAAATTCGCAGATGACACGACGGTGGTGGGGCTGATCACCAAAGGTGATGAGTCTGCGTACAGAGATGAGGTGCAGAAGTTGACTGAGTGGTGCACAGAGAACCACCTGAGCCTCAACATCAAAAAAACGAAAGAACTGATAATTGACTTCAGGAAGAAACAGGATGAACATGCACCACTACACATCAACGGAGAGGAAGTGGAGAGAGTGTCAAGCTTCAGATTCTTGGGAACACACATATCAGAA
This sequence comes from Urophycis tenuis, assembly GCA_036785325.1. Lineage (NCBI taxonomy): Eukaryota > Metazoa > Chordata > Actinopteri > Gadiformes > Phycidae > Urophycis > Urophycis tenuis. Next base: position 234,674 of record JAXIVH010000167.1, read on the forward strand.
AATCTAACATGGACAATAAACACCACTGCAATAGCAAAGAAAGCACAACAACGGCTACACTTTCTTCACACACTGAAGAGAGTCAACCTCTCACAGCGGCACCTGACATCCTTCTACCGCTGCTCCATCGAAAGTGTACTGACTTATGGCATCCTGACATGGTACGGCAGCAGCTCCGCTGCAGATAGGAAGTCACTGCAAAGAATCATAAAAACCGCCCAGAACATCATCCAACAACAGCTACCCACCCTGGACTCCATCTTCAACTCCCGGTGTTTGCAGAAAACATACAACATCCTGAAGGACTCATCCCACCCTGCTGGCCATCTGTTTGAACTGTTACCATCAGGAAAACGTTACAGGTCCATCAGAACACGCACCACAAGATTCACAAACAGTTTCTACCCCAAGGCCATCACCATACTCAACTCTGACCTGAAAACAAACCCAACCCTTACTGCACATCTGCTTCACTGACTCACTAACAATGCTCTGCACAGCACTTTATATTTTACAGCCTTATTGTTGTTTTTAATGCATACATGGCTTGAGTGAATGGTATAATGTAGTCTATGACAAGGTGAATGTGACTGAATGGATGAGTATACTATTTTAATTTATTTATTGAGCCCATCGTACGAGTGCACTGAAATTTCGTTGTATTAGTACAATGACAATAAATCTCTCTTTATACTCTTTATACTCAAGATTGATGGAGTACTGGATGGTTGGTGGATGGCCACCATGTCCCAACAAGTATGCAACATCAGCAAGGAATGTTTTGCAACGCTGTTGTGCATAATAATTTGGAACCGTGCATTTTGAGGGTTTGTTATTTTATTTTTTTATACCTTTATCATTGGGAGGTTTGTTCCATAACATTTGAAATATACCTAACAGGTGATGACTTGAAAATTATACTGACTGTAATTTGCATTTGCATCTTCCTCTGAAAATATAATTTGCATAATCATTTCAAACGTGGTGTAGAAGGGCATTTAGCAGACACTTTTGTCCAAAGCGACTTACAATCATGTACAAAGTACATTTGTGGGATTTGATGGTTTAATATTCCCTTCAACAACAAGTTAGCCCATCTCATCTGCTTCCATTGATCCCGGCTAACTCGGTCAAACGTTAACTCCGTTCCAATGGAGCGCTCGGCCAAAATCAAGCACTTAAAGTTCAAGCACTCAAAGCACTCACACAAATCAAGCACTCAAAGTTGGCTGCACCGGCCAGGAGCAAGGAACGTATCTTCTTCGGCTGGAGGAGGAAGGGTGAGAGGAGGCAAAGGGGGAGGGGAGGCAAAGGGTGAGAGGAGGCAAAGGGGAAGAGGAGGCATGGGTGAGAGGAGGCAAAGGGGGAGAGGAGGTAAAGGGTGAGAGGAGGTAAAGGGGAAGAGGAGGCATGGGTGAGAGGAGGCAAAGGGGGAGGAGGCAAAGTGGGAGAGGAGGCCCGGCTTTGAATGGATCCTTTCCACAGTGGCATTGATGTAGGACAAATGCAGGTGTCACTCACAACACTGAAACTGTGTCTGCTGCGTTTATACACCAGGACACGGGTAGTCTAGCTTGGGGCGAGGTCGACAAGTCAGCTGTAGCTGTAAGTATATATGGGGCGGCAGTAGCTCAGTGGGTAGAGCGGGTCATCCACTAACAGGAGGGTCGGCGGTTCGATCCCCACCTCCAACTGTCCACATGTCAAACCCCACAACTGTACTAATTGTAAGTCGCTTTGGACAAAAGGCTTACAGTGAAATGGCTAGAGGTGCAGCAAATAATGGAGTACAGCGGCTAGTAGCGGCTAGCAGCTAGTGTGGCTAGTGGTGCAGCGGCTAGTGATGCAGCAGCTAGTGGTGTAGCGGCTAGTGTGGCTAGTGGTGTAGCGGCTAGTGTGGCTACTGGTGTAGCGGCTAATGGTTTAGTGGCTATTGGTGTAGCGGTTCATGGTTTAGTGGCTAGTGGTGTAGCGGCTAGTGGTGCAGCGGCTAATGGTTTAGTGGCTAGTGGTGTAGCGGCTAGTGGTGTAGCCGCGGGCAGCATAGCCACGTGTTTCCATCTGACCTGCAGACGTGGAGATGGAGGCCAAGTCTGTCTTACAGAAAGCCATTTTCTTGCCTTCTTTCAGAACAGAGTGACCGCCATCGACAGAATCATCTTTATATATGCTCTCATCTGTCGGGGGGTGGGAGGGAGGGAGGCGGTGAGGAAGGAGGGGAGGAGTCAGGGGAGGAAGGAGGGGAGGAAGGAGGGGAGGAGTCAGGGGAGGAAGGAGGGGAGGAAGGAGGGGAGGAGTCAGGGCTCCAATCAGAGCTTTGATAGCTTTGCTTGACGACACGCCAGGAACGCCATGAATGTCAACGACGGCGTGGTGCTGGACTCCCACTCAGCGCTCAAACAAACATTCGAGGACAGTCGGACATCGCTGTACTCCACAGACAACTTCCGGTATATACTGTATATACTTCAACACTCAGCATCTGTGACTAAAAGCTGACTTCAACATTCTCCAAGTCTCCTTAACTGAACCAGTTTGGCTTAACCAAACCAGTTTGGCTTAAACTCTTGGACTTATCTAAGGGCCACCCACACTGCCCCACCGCTAAGCTACCATAACAACGCTAGGGTCTTAGACTTGTGGCTAAGCTAAACAACGCTGGCCTCTTCGCGTCGCAGTGAAGCCAAAGCTAACTAAAACAACGTTCCCAATAGTGTTGCACGGTGCACTGATAATTCAAAAGTACCACCATATTTGGAAATTAAAAACGTCACGATTCCTAAATTTATAAGTATCGATACTTTTAAGAACGACCGTGTTCCAGATTTTATAGAGATGTATTTTATGTTATATTTTATAATTCCAGTGCCTCCCCATGGACGTCTGTGGTGTTTTTTTTCCTCCTCACGGACGAACGCAACAAGCTGCATCTGCGTGACAATCAGCGAGATGGCTGCAAGCACAAGTGATACTGTGGCCGCCAGTCCACGACTGGTAGATAAAGATGACGCCAGGAGTGAAATCTGGAAGTACTTTGCCTGCCTTGCTGACAGTGAGGGCAAAGCTTACGATACGGCGAGACCCGTTTGTCGGCAGTGCTTCAAACAATTGCAAACTAAAGGCGCCAACACGTCGAACCTGGCGAAACACTTGTCAGACAAGCACACCGAGTTGTACAAGGAGTTTAAAGACCGACACGTTAGTATGTGAAAGATAACATTATTATAATAACATTCATGCCCTTAAATAAGTCAAATGAGTAGGCTTAGGCTATGCTTTATTTTCGTGACAAGTCACTATTTTGCACCACCGTATAGTTTGATGAGGCTATCTAGAGAAATGGAAGGCTAGCTTGGCATTATCCTCATGGCTAGTTTACCAATACCAGAGACAATAGCTGCTATGGCGAAAATTGCGTTTTCAGACATGTTAAATTAACTAGTCTGAAAACGCAATTTTCGCCAGATAACGTTAATTTGCAAGTTGCTCAAATGAAGCATGAAGTATTTAGATCCTCTGTTATGACAAATTTATCACCATCATAATATTTCAAATATGTCAGTTTCTTCAGCTCCAGAAGTCTGGAGCCACTCCTCAGAGGCAGCCAACCCTTATTATTATTATTTTTTACCTTGAATGTCATTGCTAATTTATTTTTTATATTTTGTTCAAATGTTTAATATATTTGCTGTTCATCATTCATCATTGTGTTATATGATTAATATGTTGTCCTGGTTCTAAAATAAAGCACAACAATGTTATTCGAGAGTGTTTCTCCTTGTCCAGGAAAAGTATTGAAAAAGTATTGGAATCGCAATTCTCAAATTGGTATCGGTATCGAAGTGATAATTTTGGTATTGTGACAACACTAGTTCCCAATAATGGCTAGTACGAACTGTGAACTGCTACTATAAGCAAACAGAAAGACCCCTGACCTTAAGGAAGCTGTCAGATGGGTGTCTTCTGAGCTCCAGAAGAAACAGTCACTGCTATCCAGCTTCATGGAGGTAGCACGTGATGGAAAATGAACCCACATGCCTTTTTCTGCTTATCATTCTTGTGAGCACCCGTATTTTTTGAGCACTGATACTACATGCAAGTTATCTGATTAATGTACCTGTTTTTCTCTATCTTGATGCATGCTTTATGTACTTTTTTTATCGCTATGCATGAATACCTGGGTAGAGCCAATGTGGTCGGCCTCACGTTTGACCCACACTCCCTGTCTGTTTGGCCCCGGAACATCTATTCCTATCTTAAGTCGTATTTCAGTATCCCTCTCTGGGTCATCTGTACCCTCGGAGTTGTTTACCTTACCCTATGAAAGGCACCTGCCAACAATACTTGGGGCGTACTTCTGAGAACGCTGTATCAAGTGTATTGCTCTCTGTTGAACTGAGCCTGTTCACTTATCGACAACTGAATATTTAAGAACACATAAAACATTAAAAAACACAATAAATATAATGTTTGCTGGTATTATGATTATGGAGGGGGGAACGTCATTACAGTATTAAAGAGTAATTGGACAATTCTTCTCACATACTTCCTAGAGTGAAAACTGTGTTGACTATCAATATCAGCAATCTAACAGTATGAAATATTCTCCAATGTCCAGTCTTTAGAACTAGACTTATCTGAAAGAAATACGTCAACAAAATAGCTTGTTGAAATCGTTTTCAACAAACTAATTTGATTTGTAAGCAAATTAGCATGTAAACCTAAAGAAACAATAGGTATCCACAGATACTGTGTTTAATGGTAGAGCCTATATATTGTACAAATTGAGCGACAATAATCTCAGAGACATATCATTAATGTGGTATACTTTATATATTGATTGAAATCTGGGTGATTTCATTGATGAGGAAAATCGCCCAAGGATTCTCCCATTGACTCTCGTCTCATTGAATCGTTATGTGGTTGCTGGACATATCTTGTGTCCTGCTTAGCTGTTTTAGACCATACAACATTAGATTCATGTAAATAAGCAATTGTGGAGCTACACCATTTTTGTGTATGGAGTTGCCATCTAGTGGACACAAGAAGGACTCTGTATGAGTTAATCATCTAACAAGAAATTGATACTGTTTTGCTTAATGCACCTATTGAATGGGTCACCTTAATCCTCCTCCTCAGAAACATTTTCACCAGGAGGCACCACTGAATTTGGACAAGTTGCTTTCTCTCTTGTGGTACTATAGAAATGCACCCTTTTCACCCCTTCTGTTGGACCTGCAGAAATAGAGGTACAACATGTTAATGAAGGTGGCAGAAAAAGCCTACTGGTGATTTCACTCATCATTCACACTTCTAGTTGGAACCTGGGAGGACTTATATACTTTGATATTTTCCCCAAATAGGTAGCTTGAAACTCTTACCTTGGCAAACTGTTTGTGAATCATCTCACACATGCAAAATAGTTGAAAACTGAGTTCATGCAAGTTGGTACATGCCTGCAGATTTGCAGAAGTTTAAGCCTATTTGGATTAAAGACCTGGTTATGGGCTTATAACCTGAACCCACAGGTAAAACAAATGAAGTTATGGTGTTCTTCACAAAGGCTTGGCCTCCATGTGGAAGGTTCCGTACTGGACATGCTCCCACAAGGGCTGAAATGGTATGAGCCTTTGTCCCATTGGGTGAAGTCTACTGGGTCACCGGACATCCAAAACCAGGAGCTTCCTAGAATTGACCTACTGACATTAAACAAGTTGAAATAATAACCTAGGTGGAAGGAAGAATAATGTGGCCAAAAAAGGAAACTTATTATTTAGAAGAAAAAAAGGACCTTTCGGTCTTTATTGGTAATTCTCAGTATTATTTAGATATGGAATTAAATGTGTTCTCTGCATTTGACCCATCTTAGGAGCAGTGGGCTGCTATGTTCAGCACCCGGGGAGCAAGTTGGAGTGTCTTGCTCAAGGACACTTCAACATGCAGACAGTTGGAGGAGGGGGATCGAGGGGGTCGAACCGCCGACCCTACGATTAGTGGACAACCCGCTCTGTCCATCTGCTCTATCCACTGAGCCACTGCCGTCCACACCCCGAATTCAAGGGGAATTTGGAAAAGAAAAAGTGAGTGGATAGACGGACAGATGATCATAAGGACAGACTAGTTTGCCTGATAGACTCCAAGGCCTGGCCAGTACCTGCGCAGGCCCACCCAGAGGTGGCTGGTCAGTGGGAAGGAGGCACGAGCGACCAGACCGTCAATCATCTTCTGGTCTTCTGGGCCCCTGATGCTCAGCAGGACCCAGTGAAATTCTCAGCAGTACAACAGGGCGTCCGACCAGCTCAGCCCCTTCCCCACCAGTGTGACGTTCCTCCCCATTTCCTGAATGAGGGTGAAGAAGGCTCTAGGAAACAAAAGACAGCATGGTGGTGAGGGAGTTCTCCTCTCAGCCCTGTATAGGGACGTTCCGAACTTGACAGTTTAAAAGTTCTTAGCAGGAACACCTTAAGAGCTCCGTACTTGTCCTTGGCCAGGGGGGTTCGTGATGAAACTCATGGCCCATTGCAGCTCTGAGGATGAGACATTAGAGCTCTGAGGAGAAGACATTAGAGCTCTATGGAGGAGACATGCAGCTCAGTTGAGGAGACATTACAGTTCTGAGGGGGAGACAATAGAGCTCTGAGGAGGAGACATTGCAGCTCTGAGGAGGAGACATTAGAGCTCTGAGGAGGAGACATTAGAGCCCTATGGAGGAGACATTGCAGCTCTGAGGAGGAGACATTAGAGCTCTGAGGAGGAGACATTTCAGCTCAGTTGAGGAGACATTAGAGCTCTGAGGATGAGACATTGCAGCTCTGTGGAGGAGACATTGCAGCTCTGTGGAGGAGACATTGGGGCTCTATGGAGGAGACATTACAGCTCAGTTGAGGAGACATTACAGTTCTGAGGAGGAGACATTAGAGCTCTGAGGAGGAGACATTGCAGCTCTGAGGAGGAGACATTAGAGCTCTGAGGAGGAGACATTAGAGCCCTATGGAGGAGACATTGCAGCTCTGAGGAGGAGACATTAGAGCTCTGAGGAGGAGACATTGCAGCTCAATTGAGGAGACATTAGAGCTCTGAGGATGAGACATTGCAGCTCTGTGGAGGAGACATTGCAGCTCTGTGGAGGAGACATTGGGGCTCTATGGAGGAGACATTACAGCTCAGTTGAGGAGACATTACAGTTCTGAGGAGGAGACATTAGAGCTCTGAGGAGGAGACATTGCAGCTCTGAGGAGGAGACATTAGAGCTCTGAGTAGGAGACATTAGAGCCCTATGGAGGAGACATTGCAGCTCAGTTGAGGAGACATTAGAGCTCTGAGGATGAGACATTGCAGCTCTGTGGAGGAGACATTGCAGCTCTGTGGAGGAGACATTACAGCTCAGTTGAGGAGACATTACAGTTCTGAGGAGGAGACATTAGAGCTCTGTGGAGGAGACATTAGAGCTCTGAGGAGGAGACATTAGAGCTCTGAGGATGAGACATTGCAGCTCAGTTGAGGAGACATTAGAGCTCTGAGGATGAGACATTGCAGCTCTGTGGAGGAGACATTGCAGCTCTGTGGAGGAGACATTACAGCTCAGTTGAGGAGACATTACAGTTCTGAGGAGGAGACATTGCAGCTCTGAGGAGGAGACATTAGAGCTCTGAGGAGGAGACATTAGAGCTCTGAGGATGAGACATTGCAGCTCTGTGGAGGAGACATTACAGCTTAGTTGAGGAGACATTACAGTTCTGAGGAGGAGACATTAGAGCTCTGTGGAGGAGAGTGTGTGGTCAAATTTGCATCAAATCCCAGAAGGCAAATTCTGTGAATAAACAAATATAAAGGACTCTGCTAGAGGTTGAGAGCTGAAGAGGGGAAAGGGAGATATGACATGGAGGTAATCCCTTCATCATGACCACAAACTTAAAGGGACTCTGACATCACAACATAAAAACAACTTGATTTCAGAGCAGAGTAGAATTGGCAAAAACATGCACTGTCTTGTCTTTATATTACACGAAACACGTTTAATCAACATGTTATTATGACTATTTATTACTTATTACTTACTGTTAATATAACACAGTTTGCTTGGATGCCAATTTTGCAGCTCGATGTCATTTGAAATGTTTATCTTGAGCAAAATAAATGAACCACATTCAGGCAGCACAATGTTATTACCGGACGAATGAAAACTAACTGAAAAGGAATGAAGAAGGCTGAGGTCACATGTCGAAGGTGGCAAGCAGTACCAGCAGGGAGCTTGCGTTGCCGTCTATGGCAGGGGTAAAAAACCCACACTGAAAGGGTTCAAATCAGTTGATTGTTTGGTCGGTTCAACTGAACCGATATAACATGCATAACATCCATTTATAAAAATAGAAATAAAATACCTTGTAACTTGGCACTTAGTCAGAGATGTTGTATACCAGCAATGGTTCACCTAGCAATTGGATTGCTTGAAACTTGTTCTGGTGACTTTCTTACTGTATTAACAGCAATGACATGTTTCACCTTCTTCTGACAAATGTACTTATTGTAAGTCATTTTGGATAAAAGCTAATGCTAAATGCCCTAAATGTATTCACATTTTATTCCTTTAATGTAGAAAGTAAAGTACTATAGTACTGAGTATGGGGGGCAGCCGCAGCCTACTGGTTACGGCTGAAGTGCCCTTGGGCAAGGCATCTAACCCCTCACTGCTCCCCGAGCGCCGCTGTTGCAGGCAGCTCACTGCATCGGGTTTAAGTGTGTGCTTCACCTCACTGTGTGCCTCACCATCACTGTGTTCTGAGTGTTTCACTAATTCACGATTGGGTTAAATGCAGAGACCAAATTTCCCTCAAAGGATCAAAAGATCCCTTCTTCCTCTACAGGGATAGTAGATAGTAGAGGTTTTATCAACACATTTATTTACGGTCTTGTCATAGACGGTCTTGTCCAATCCTGTAGGCTAAATTAATACATTAGCAATGCAACTGAAAAGGCAAACTTTTTCAGCAGCAGCAATGACTTGTAGTATCACCTTGGTCTGATTATAAACAACGCTGGTTATAGTGAACAAAGTTACATCGTGTTTTAATGAGTTTAATTATGTAAATTGTAATGTAAAAAATAGGCATTAGTATTCTATCAGGTGGGCCACAGTTCTGCAGCCAAAAACTCTTGAAAACAGAACAAACGAAATAAGAATGCATTAGCCTACTAATACACTTTGATATAACCTCCATACATGATTTGAATAGTACCTATAGGCCTCTAGCCTGATCATCTATAGTAGTACAGTATTTAACTTAAAGAACTAGCTCAATGACAAGAAGAAGCCACCTGAACAGGGCCTTGGACCCTCAGATTAACAGGGTGCCGCTTCATCAGTGGATTTGTACGGTGGTACTTTATTTGAAGTGCTCAGCACAGGAAACCCTGAGATCGTCAGGGTTTTCAAAAGTACAGGCTAGCTTGTGAAAGGGTACAGTAGCGTCAATATGGAAGTAAAATTTTACTTTTTGTCATACAAGCAGAGACAGTTCAGTACATAGTTCGGTCATTCATTGGACAAAATATTAAATATAAAAATGTAGCCAAGGAAAACATATTTCGACAATAATTAGCTGGTGATAATTCATTCCAAGTGCCATGATGACCCTTTGTATTGTTAAGAAAACAATCCCCTGTTGCAATTTTGTCAAATTCTCTCAAAAAACACCAACGATAACATGATAACATGTTTAATTGATGTGACATCCATATTTGTAAGTATATTTGACAATTCGTCCAGAATAGAAACGCAGCATTCGGCCTAGACTGAGTCTGCTGATATCTTAAGTCCCCTTAAATGACAAACTCTGCAGTCACAATAAATAACCCACCCCACCACCACACTGGGATCTACAAACAATAAAAAGCAAAGATAGAAAAACAAACACCAGTGAGCAAAACCAAATAAATACTGAAAGAAATGACGTGAAATCCAAGGCAAGACAACACCAACTTCAGCAGAATCCAGTCATTTCCTTCTCCTTCCAGGAGACGGGGGGACCTCCTATAGTGTCCCAAAAGAGGTAGTGCTACACTTTACAAGGAACTTCGAAATGACACCCCTTCCCCCTAAACCCAGAGATCCTCATGTCATTGGTACACCAGGAGGATAAAAGACATGCCAAAAAAATACACATAATGTGTGTTTTCTCCTACTGTGTTTTTCCTGTTCCTGTGTTTTTGGTTACCAAGTGTATTGCATTGGACACACTTAGGCAGGTTATGTAGATTATTCCAAGTCACAGAAATTAACTTCTGAAATACTAACTAAACCAAACATGGGGGAGGGGGGGTGAAGCTACATCACAATGACACACACAAAGGTACATGATATTGATATAGTTGTGTAATATACATGTAAAATGTGTTGCAATGACAAATGCACCCGTTTGACATTCAACATAGGCGGTGGCAAGTGTCTGGATCAAACTGTCTTCAGCCCACCCAGCTCAGCCCCGGGACAGCTGAACCACATGTCTGTCCTCTGTGTATGATGCACTGTGAACATCCAGTCTACCTGGAAGCATCCAGACAGCTGAACCACATGTCTGTCCTCTGTGTATGATGCACTGTGAACCTCCAGTCTACCTGGAAGCATCCAGTCCCTTGATTGTCTGTAATTCACAAGTGACAGGCCACAGACACGCCATCGTCACGGATACGCATGGCAGGCGTATCCGTGGTGGTGGCGAATCCAAAATCCTCCTTATTGCACTTTGCCTCGACAGAGGATGAGAGAGAGAGAGGGAGAGAGAGAGAGAGAGAGAGAGAGAGAGAGAGAGAGGGAGAGAGAGAGAGAGAGAGAGAGAGAGAGAGAGAGAGAGAGAGAGAGAGTAGTCAGTGCTGGGCAAGCAGTGCATTACGGTTAGCCTTGATCTTCTCCAGGCGCTTGGAGAGGTGACTGTTGCTCACCTCCACCTCCTCCACCCTGTCCAGCGCTGCCCTCAGCTGAGAGAGAGAGAGAGAGAGAGAGAGAGAGAGAGAGAGAGAGAGAGAGAGAGAGAGAGAGAGAGAGAGAGAGAGAGAGAGAGAGAGAGAGAGAGAGAGAGAGAGAGAGAGAGAGAGAGAGAGAGAGAAGAGAGAGAGAGAGAGAGAGAGAGAGAGAGACATAGATGGAGAGAGATAAGTAGGACAAAATAGATCTTTATTCTTCTAAACATTGGAAGTGTTTAATTTCAGACAGGTAGACAGAGAAACAGTAGGCAGACAGAGGCCATTGTTTTCAGATGTGAGTTCAATATCTATAAGTGTTTTGGTCCAAAATAACTTCATCATCAGAGTGAACCAGAGGGAGTGAGAGACAGAAAGGGACAGACAGACAGACAGACAGACATAGACAGACGGAGACAGCGAGAGAGAGCCACAGAGAGAGAGAGAGAGAGAGAGAGAGAGAGAGAGAGAGAGAGAGAGAGAGGACATCTCACCTCCCGCTGCAGTTTGCGCTTCTCCACCTTCAGTTCATCTTCCACCCTTTCCGCACTTTCTGAGGCCGTCTTGTAACGTGACACCTGACCCTCCAGTCGTACAATCTGCAAGGAGAGGTCAAAGGTTAACAGACAGAAAGACATAACGATTTGGCTTCATGGGGCTTCGTGCTGTAAACTACTTAGTGAAAATAACAACACTGATGTCATTGATGTATTATGGACCCCAGGAAGGAAGACTAGAGGATTGCAGCTTTGTCAGCTCATGGGGATCTGTTAGTATGCAAATCAATATCACAGAGACAAAGTGATCCGTACGTTCTGCTCCAGGGCGGTCACTTCCTGTTCGGATTTCACCAGTTTGAACTTGAGATCGCTGATTTGTCTGTTGGCGTCCCCTGTGGTCAAAGAGCAGACGGTCAACACAGACAAGCTCCAACAGCCAATCTAGCTGTGGTTAGAAACCTGGAAGAGACCCACTGATGCATTGTCATCATTAACAGTCAACATAAGGTTCCAATGAGATGCTGTGAGAAACTTATTTTATCTGTCTTTTATATTTACATTTAGCAGACGCTAGCGACTCACAAGAAGTACATTTGTCAGAAGAAGGTGAAACATTCCATTGCTGATAATACAGTAAGAAAGTCACCAGAACAAGTTTAAAGCATTTCAATTGCTAGATTAACCATTGCTAGTATACAACATCTCTGACTTAGTGCTAAGTTACAAAGAGAAATTATAAAGTGCCAAGAGGTACAACATACAAGAGCATGGGGGGAGGGTTTTTTTTTTAGGGGGGGGATGGAGGATGGATGTTATGCAGGGTTCAGGTGAACTCTGAACAAGTGAGACTTGAGTCTCTTCTGGAAGATGGGTACGCATACGCAGTCCTGTCTTTAAAAAAAAGAAGCAAATGAAGCGTTTGCTAGGGGGACCACGGTCTCACTCTGGATGTCCAGGACGTTGGGGTCCAGACCGTTCTCGAGGAGGTCGTCATCACCATCGGCAACTGGAAGCTCAGCGCCGTTCTTCTGCCTCTGGTCTATCTGACCCTTCAGGCGCCTGACCTGTTAAGACACACAGAAATTGCCTTACACTAAATGACCATATGACACATATTTAAACCCTAACACAGACACACTCATATAGAAGTAAAAACATTACTGTAAACTATTAGATATACTCTCTCACCTGATCCTGTAGAGACTCTCGCTCATCAAGAAGCTTCTTCAGTCGGAGCTCTGAAGACCAGAAGACATCAGGTGAATACTTTTACAGTTCAAATGATGATGCGTCACAGCACATTATGAAACACTCCATGCTAATTAAGAAAAATCTGCAATTAGTCAAACAAAAAACTTTTAACGTGAATTGAAATTAAATTATGAAGCACATTCATCTGTTTATTTGACCCATGCAAAAATCTGGAGATTGATTAGTTCTGATTCTGATTAGAATGAGAGACTGAATGACCTACCAGGTTCAGGTGGTACCAGAGAGACTTTCTTTTACCAGAAAGTTTATTTAAGAAATATTTTGGGTGGCCAGTCTAAATGTTTTCAGTGCATTTAATAAATTACATTAATATCAAATAAACAAATATCAGCATACAGCCAACTGGGTACTTCATCAAAGTGTTTGTTACACAAATGCAGAGGGGGGCATTTACATTTGTTTCTTAATGTTTTCGTTTATTGAAAATCTAAATGAACACAACTAGTACTATGATGATGGGGACAGTGAAACAACACTTCCACAGCAAACACGTGGTTGATCAAAAGTCCTAGTATGAATTACATATCTAATTTAAAACCTTTACATCCCCATTGTCTTTCTGACAAGTAATGTCATTTTTTGTACATCTAGAATATGATGCAGCCTTTTTCATTTCTTCTGCTGCTGTTAGAAAGGCCCTTTCGTCCTCTGTGATGATTTTCACAGCCTGGCATCAGAGAAGGTTGTCTCTCTTGCAGGAGCACGTCTGCCATCGGCTGAAGCTCCAGCTGTGCTGTGCATTGATGTTTGGCAGTCGCCTCAATCCCAGCTAGCAGGTTAGCTTCCTCACAACTGTCTAGAAATCCAATGGGATCCTCTTCCCGACGCCAGCTACTCAGATTTGATTGGTTAGTGGTTATCCCGGCTGCCTTTTGACAATGTTTTTCATAAATGGGGCAGTTTATCACTGCCAATTCTGGAATGACCATTTCCTGAATTTCGTAGACAAGCATTTCTATACTACTCTTCGACCTTTCACTGATGTGTGTGGACTTGGTCTTCGATGCCGAGTCCATGGAGACCATCTCATCACAGTGGGTTGTTGTCTTTGACTCCCTCGGGTGTTTCGGATTCGCACCATCTTGAGTTCCCAGCAGCTCTAGCTCCACTCTGGGTCTGCAAACCAAGGTTTCACTTGCAAGTTCTCGTTTGCTGTTTCTCGTATGCCTGAAATTCTTCTGCCACACTCCATCGAGGCCTCCAAATATGTCCTGAGAGTCTTTCGTTGTGGATCTATTCTCCGCTGTTGGTATATGGAACAATAATTCAATGTTGTGCAGAAAGGGGATGGAAGGGTTTTTGTTCTCTGCTGAGTTAATTCTCTGCACATGCCAACTAGTACTATGTTCCATGGTGTCGGTGATTGGAGATCTTTGCTGAGACTGAGTGAACGGGGCTCCACTCCTATCAGGTAAGCCCTTAACTGCAAGTTCATAGGCTGTCATCTGAAAGCCCTCCGGGGTATGACTCACATCACCCAGGGGCCCCTTCACATCACCCAGGGGCCCCTTCACATCACCCAAGGGCCGCTTCACATCACCCAAGGGCCTCTTCACATCACCCAGGGGCCCCTTCACATCACCCAAGGGCCCCTTCACATCACCCAAGGGCCCCTTCACATCACCCAAGGGTCCCTTCACATCACACAATGGACCCTGACTAACGGTGACCTTACGCAAATTGTCAATGTGGTTCCCTTGTATACCGTCCACATTCTCTACATGGTTCCCCACGTGGTTCCCCTGTATACCCTCTACATTCTCCACATGGTTCCCCTGTATACCCTCTACATTCCCCACGTGGTTCCCCTGTATACCCTCTACATTCTCCACATGGTTCCCCTGTATACCCTCTACATTCCCCACGTGGTTCCCCTGTATACCCTCTACATTCTCCACATGGTTCCCCTGTATACCCTCTACATTCTCCGCATGGTTCCCCTGTATACCCTCTACATTCTCCACATGGTTCCCCTGTATACCCTCTACATTCTCCACATGGTTCCCCTGTATATCCTCTAAATCTGATAGCCACTGCTGGAATAAAAATGGTACTTGAGGGAGCATTTTGGAGATTGTGGCAGCCATGTGGCGATTTTCCATGACTCCTTTCATCATGCACTGAACAGTCTCCTCCAGGGCAGCATCATTGCACACCTCTGTAGGGGAGCAAAAGGAGACCACAGGGTTTGAAGGCCCTACCTCGACATTGTTTCTTGGACATTGTGATCCCGCATCAGCAGTTGTAGGACCAGGGTCTTCTGCAAACACCCCATTTTCAGTTTTGGTGCTCGTTATGTGCACTTCGGTTCCTAACCAACCCATGTTCCAAAGAGTGTCAGTCTTTAGAAGGGGGCACTCTTTGTCTAAGGTTATTTCAAGGTTCGATCTATCGGAGCCACAGTCGCAATGCATTCCCGTCCTCTTGCCTTCATCTCTAATGGGTTCCAGTACAACGCTGAGAGATGCTGCTCTGTCCCGTACAGTCAGAGTCGTTTGTTCCCCAGCAGATTTCATATCCAGCGCCGCTTCCTCCTCAGAAAAGCAGCAATCTTTGTTTAATATAGGAGAGTTATAATGGTCAGGCGTTAGTATTCGACTGTCAACAGGGATACTCGTACAAAGAGCTGCATTTTCAAAATGGTGGTAGGTTTCCTCTGTCACAGCAGTGACATGTGACATATATCTTTCCTCCCTGTAATTCTGTCGAAAGGGGGCATTAAAAACAGACATATCGGATTCTTCATCAAAAATGGCCTCCGCTTTTGACGTGGACGAGAGAAGTGTCATTGTCCTCGGTTTGTCTTCTAGGATCGGTCCGTTAAATGTTGTAACGTAACATCCAACATCGTGGTCATGATTGATTGTTTCCTCCAAGACAAGCCTCTCTCCACCATTTGGGTCTAGCTGGTCTGTACAATAACCTAAATCACTCCATTTGGCATGCAGAATATTTCCAACACTTTTTTCCACAACATTTCCTGTTTCTTGTTTGCCTTTGTGCAAGCCATTTTCTTCCGATTGAGACCCAATTGTTCCACTGACCTCACTGCAAACAGCCTTCTCTTGATGTTCGAAATGGTTATACAAAATGGCTGAGCTTTGCAGCACAAATTCCTTTTCACACGGCAAATATACAGTTGTTACTGCAAGGTGATTTGTTTTATTCACCCCACTTAGTGGTTGCTCGTAGTATTTCTCATCATATAACAGGTCCATTTCATTTGAGTTTGACACTGCATACAAATTGGTTCCTCCAAAACTGAATTCAGTTGCTTTGTTTTTCGGATGTCTCTCGGGCATAAGTGCCTCCTTGTTTCCCCTCTTGCCAAAATTATTATATTTGTCCTTGTGATGCTGTAACTTTGAGTCTGTCCTGTTACGAGCCATCAGTTCTTTGGCTCTGTCAGTTTGGAGCGTGTACTTTTTATTTCCCTCAGTCAAAGGGTTATGGGTGCACTTGTCCTTCTTCTCTCTTCTGCTTGGATGGTTTTCCATCCTTATCTTTGGTCTTGTGTCTATTCTGGCATATTCCCTGACCAGGGAACAGGGGAGTGACTGGGAAGCGTTTTGCACTTTAGGGGATATGTCATGGATTATGTTTTCCTTCAGATGTTTACTATTGCCTTTTGGTGTTCTGCCCGAGGTGAAATACGCCTGCTGCTCTTGTACGTTGCCTGCAAGATCTTGGAGAAAATAAGAGGAGCATTCAGAGTTTGATCAGTTCAGTCAGAGCAAACCAGAGGATGACCCGAACCCTCAACCATTGTAGTGCTGTTTGGCTGTTCTGATTGGCTGGAGGATATATTAAGAATGCTGATCACGGGGGAATTGGAGGGAAAGATGATGGAAACCAGAGTGTTGAGGTGCTGAGAAAGAAGACGATTAAGTCGGAAATACAAATGATGTTCATTTGTAATAAGTTCAACAACACAGTAAACCTGTCAGGATTGAAGACAAAGATCAGAATTAATCAATTACTTAACCAGGAAAGCATTTTGTAAAAGTGTTATGACAAAATTAAATAACGGTGTAGTACAACAAAGTTCAGGTTAAGCACACAACTCTGAAGAATATTTGTTGCAAACCAATCCTTAAGATATGATATGTAACATTTCAGCATTCAAATATCTGAGACTAGACCTACATTATCCCAAATGTTCAAAGCCTGGCTATCTTCAGCTACCACCACTAGTAGAATCTAATTCTGTGGGAAACACTAATCTGTACGGTGCCGTTATGAAGTTAAAGTTACAGCAATGTTCAACATGCTCATAAAGTTATTTTGAGTATGATTGTTTTGACTGGGAATAACAGCGCTGGTCTACCCCACATAACATTATCTACAGCTGTACACTACCCCACATAACATTATGTACCCCACATAACATTATCTACAGCTGTAAACTACCCCACATAACATTATCTACAGCTGTAAACTACCCCACATAACATTATCTACAGCTGTGAACTACCCCACATAACATTATGTACAGCTGTAAACTACCCCACATAACATTATCTACAGCTGTAAACCACCCCACATAACATTATCTACAGCTGTAAACTACCCCACATAACATTATCTACAGCTGTAAACTACCCCAAATAACATTATCTACAGCTGTAAACTACCCCACATAACATTATGTCCAGCTGTAAACTACCCCACATAACATTATGTCCAGCTGTAAACTACCCCACATAACATTATGTCCAGCTGTAAACTACCCCACATAACATTATCTACAGCTGTAAACTACCCCACATAACATTATGTCCAGCTGTAAACTACCCCACATAACATTATCTACAGCTGTAAACTACCCCACATAACATTATGTCCAGCTGTAAACTACCCCACATAACATTATCTACAGCTGTAAACTACCCCACATAACATTATCTACAGCTGTAAACTACCCCACATAACATTATCTACAGCTGTAAACTACCCCACATAACATTATCTACAGCTGTAAACTACCCCACATAACATTATCTACAGCTGTAAACTACCCCACATAACATTATCTACAGCTGTAAACTACCCCACATAACATTATCTACAGCTGTAAACTACCCCAAATAACATTATCTACAGCTGTAAACTACCCCACATAACATTATGTCCAGCTGTAAACTACCCCACATAACATTATGTCCAGCTGTAAACTACCCCACATAACATTATGTCCAGCTGTAAACTACCCCACATAACATTATCTACAGCTGTAAACTACCCCACATAACATTATGTCCAGCTGTAAACTACCCCACATAACATTATCTACAGCTGTAAACTACCCCACATAACATTATGTCCAGCTGTAAACTACCCCACATAACATTATCTACAGCTGTAAACTACCCCACATAACATTATCTACAGCTGTAAACTACCCCACATAACATTATGTCCAGCTGTAAACTACCCCACTGTAACTTGTACTGTAACCCCCACTTGTTGTGAATAGGATTTCCTAGTGACATTGGATATTTTCAACAGCAATGGCGGTGAAGACCTCACCTCCCAGGATTCTAAGCTCTCGCTGTTCAATGGTTATTATAAAACTATACTTGGCACGGAGTAGACAGAAAGTTCATCACAGAAGAAGTCACTACTCACCAAGAATGCTCTCCCCGACGCCAGGAGGCTCCTGGGAGTCTGTAGCATCAGTCAGGCCTGCGTCCCCATTGGTTGTAATCTCTGGTAACAGCTCTATTCCATGTTTCTAGTTAGAAACCATAAAATAGTGCGTGTTTAAGACATTTTTTATGTGTATGTGATGATACAAAATGGCGACTCATTTGATAGCATATAAAGTGTTTGACTAGTTTTCCTACTGGTGGACTTTGCAATGCAATCTGAGTGTGACATTAAGTAATATACTGCAAATATATATATGCAAACTTGGCTTTGACACAAAAGTCTGCTGCTCTGTTCTTCAAATCAAATAAACCTTCGAATCAACCGTTACCTTGAGCAAATCTCTAAGTCGAACCACCTCCCCTCTAAGCTGGTCTCGCTCCCCCTGCACGGAGTCAGAAAACTCCAAGTGCCTCTCAAGAGCCTGAGGATTGGCCGAGAAGCAGGAAGTGGCCGCGAGGGGGTGGAGCCAGAGACGTGGGCAGTGGTTAGTTGAGAATAAAGAAATACAAGACAGAAAAAGCAAATACAAGATACAAGTAAGTATCTTGTCCAGGAAGTGTAGTGGCTTAATTTAAGTTAGAAAAAATGTTGAAAGTACAATAGTTTGCTCAGTGGCACTGTTAGCTAGCCAATGTCAGTTGGTGCAGCTAGTGCAGTACTAGCTAGTAACTTGGTGGCATACCGCTATCTTTTTATCTTTCCACTCCAAGGTTTCCTGGAGGTCAGTGATCTCTCTGGCACTGCCATCTCTCACGAGACGCAACTGGGCCACCTCCTGGCCACAGGACGTGTCCCACAGGAAATACGTTAGGTAGTAAGTGAAGTGACCAGAGGACAGAAAAGGAGGAAAGGTAAGTAAGTATGTGAGTATATGAGAGACAGAGATTGAAGCAGAAATGTTATATAGAAAAAAAAGCACGAAAAGGTAGTTCAAGTTTTACCCCAACTAGAGCTCAAATGTCTTTACTTAAAGACGTCCTTTCAGGTTTTGATTAATCATACATATTGGAAGCGTGGCTGCAGCAAACAAGAGTGTGTGTGTGTGTGTGTGTGTGTGTGCGTGTGTACGTGTGTCCGCACACGCTCACGTTTAGCAGTTCTTCGCTCTGTTTCAGGGTCTGCTCAACCTTCTTGAACTGAAACTGCAGAATGCTGTGGGCGTGTCTCTCCCTGTCCAACTCCTGGAAGACCAACAGAAACACCATGACACGAGTAGCAGTCTTCCCTGAATCACTGACCAGGATACAGGCTGTTGATGTTGATCAACGCACCACAGGTTTGCAGCCTCACTCTGCCCCAGAGTCTGATCAATCTGACACGTCTGGGATGAGGCTGCTTCAACCAGCCATCAACCACACACTCCATAACGACCTCATCACTATTGTAACTAGTGTAAGTATAACGAAACAGAGCATGTGGCTTGTATAGCATGAACTGCGGCCACCATACTTGCGGCACGGCAGCAAACAGTTTCACCCCAGGCCTCAGAATTGTGACGTGAGGCCCGTTGTTAGGAAAAATATGATCTAGCAATGGTACGGTTAGGTTGATCTGACATTCTGAAGGAGGACATAGTGAAGATTGTATTCCTCTTGGTGACTTTAAGTCTGGCTCTCTGGAACTTGGAGACATAACATAAGGTGATTGAAGAATACACCTACGTCATGTCAAATCTGCTTAGTAACATGTAATGTTTATACATTATAAGCCAATCAGAATGGGACACTCCTGTCATGCTGTTCAGGTTTGAGACTTGTATTTAATACACTGTGTCTCCGGGAGCAGGGGGAAGGAACTGAGGAAGATTCATGCACGAATCTCTTGCTTGATGAAATCCTCTGCTTCTCCTTGTACGAGACCAATAAACAACTTCAGCTTAAACTATATAGAGTTCCTGGCACTTCTTGTTCTTCGGCATCAACAACAATCTCCCCACTATCACCCGTGACCTCCGACCCCCTTGACCCCCTGACCTTGGCCTTGTCCCCGCGCTCCCGCAGGGCCTCCCACAGCCGCTCCTCCGTTTGGGCCAGCTCATCCTTCAGCGTGTCCACCTGGTACATGAGGTAGGACTTCTCGTTGTGCAGCTGGGCGTTGGACACCATGGCCCGGCGGTACTTCTCCTCCGACTCCGCCAGGGAGTCCTGGAGCCAGAATGGGTCCAAACCCGACACATGATCAACGTATTGAATGGTGTCTACTAGATATACTCTTAATAGATTAGTTTAGTTTAGTTTATTGGTTTTTGTTAACAGGGACCATGAATAGAGCAGGTTCTATACCAGGGTTAGCTAAACAGCTAGTTTGCACCTTTTGTCCCTGAATTTGCACCTGTGGTCCCTGAATTTGCACCTGTGGTCCCTGATATATACTATGTACAGGTTACATCTCTTAATAAATACATCTATATATACAGGGTCCATTTTTCTCTATCTATATCAAATTCAAGATTCAAGATTCAAGTAAACGTTATGTCAGTTTTCATGAATGTACAGGACATACACAAAAACCAAAATGCCATTTCCCTCAATCCCTGGTGCTAGACAAGCATGCAACTATAAATATAAATATATAAAAATATAAGTACTAAAATCTAAATAAAAAGGTGGTCGCGAGTATGTGCAATTGCAATTGTTGTGGACATTGTAAACAGTGCAAACAGTAAGAGGTACAGGGTAATAAACAGTAATAAATCAACAGTATGGACATAAAGTATAGTATAGTATTAGTATAAAGTATAAACAGCAGAAAAGTATAAAGTATGAACAGTGTATAAACAGTTGGAAGTGTGTAAAAAGTGTATAAAAAGTATAAACAGTATGAATTATAGATATAGTTACAGTTTTATATGATATGTATATTTTTTATACTGTATAAAAAATACTGTACTTACAATATAAAATACTGTGTATTGTAAGTAGCTGGGGAGAGGGAAGTCTGGGCTTCCCTGCTTAGGCTGCTGCCCCCGCGACCCGACCCCGGATAAGCGGCAGGAGAATGGATGCAATGGACGGATGGATGTATATTGTGGGTTCACTTGGCCGGAAAACACACAAAAGGATTGCCTTTGGGTACCTTCATGTCCCTGATGGACGCCTCTGTCTCCACGGAGAACGACGTATCACAGCTGCCCCTGCGGGACGAAGGCCCGCCCAGCGAGGCCAGCGTGGCTGCTGATAGGGTGGAAGCTGTTCTGGAGCCCTGAGTGATACACATGTCTGGTCACAACCGTGGGACAGCACAGGGCCGTGGACATGTCAATCTTCTCATCCTATGTAGCCATGAAGTTGCCGCACATTTCATAAATTGTGTGTGTGTGTGTGTGTGTGTGTGTGTGTGTGTATGCATGTCTGTAAATGCTTACTTTATCCAGAAAATCCCTCTCGGGTCTCTCTTCAACCTGCACATAGCAAAAATCATGCATTAGCTGTTGATTGGTTGATGGAGTTGTTGGCGTCGCTCACAACCTGAAAACCCTTTGAGGACTTCAGCTACGGGGACAAAGCTACATACATTAGGTGCAGCCGCGGCCTACTGGTTAGGACTTCGTGCTTGTAACCGGAGGGTTGCCGGTTCGAACCCCGACCAGTAAGAACGGCTGAAGTGCCCTTGAGCAACGCAGCTAACCCCTCACTGCTCCCCGACTGCGCTGTTGCAGGCAGCTCACTGCATCGGGTTTAAGTGTGTGCTTCACCTCACTGTGTGCCTCACAATCACTGTGTTCTGAGTGTTCCACTAATTCACGATTGGGTTAAATGCAGAGACCAAATTTCCCTCACGGGATCAAAAAGAGTAATTCTTCTTATATTTCTTCTTCTTCATAATTGGCCACCAGGGGGCAGAAAAGGCCTGCGTGTGGAGTAGCAGTAAGCAATGCTACACTACACATAAATACATGACAGGAGCCTCCTTCTGCAACCTTTCACTCTGCTTTGGTCTTTATGTGTCAAAATAAGAGAATAGCGGACCGAAGGCCCAGAAGCTGGGGCAGCGGGTGAGAGGGTTTGACCGATGATGGGGCCTCACCACTGGGCTGGCACGCGCCGAGCTGGCCCTGGAAGAGGCCCGAGAGCTGGACCCCAGAAACCCACTGTAGTCTGAAGGCTGGCGAGAGAGAGAGAGAGAGAGAGAGAGAGAGAGAGAGAGAGAGAGGCAGGAAAGAAAGAAGGAAATAAAGGAGGTAAGGAAGTGAGAAAGAAACAAAGAAAGGGAGGGGCGGAGAACCGTTTTTTTTCCTTGCAATTAAAAGGTATGTCTATAGTATAATATATAATATGTATATGTAAAGGTATAATGTAATTGCCACCGCTATGGCTCTTTCAATCAAGACAATATCAAAAGCTACATGACTCGGGCATACGGGCAATAGTCCCTTCACGTAATCCAATTCGGATGGAATTGCCCCCAGGTACTCAATGTCAGGGAGTCACGGACGCCACGGTGGGAGAGAATGAGGACGAATTAGCGTGTTGCACGCAGCGCTACGATTAAACGTGTGATGAACGTTTACCATTTAACCCTCATTTAAAACGGCATTGAAAACACCATCAATCAAGGATGCCGTCGTTCTCTCATAGGGAAATAATAATAATACTACTACTACTACTAATAATAATAATAATAATAATAATAATTTCCCACCCAAGTAAGGTCGTGTGGTCAGGTATGGTCAGGTGTGTGTGAACTCACTGTTCCAACAACAAGTTGAATGGTGTACACACTTTAAAAAAATAAAGTACACAACTCGACAAAATACACAACACTGACCTCACCGTTTTAACGAGACAGTGTGACATGTCTTACCTTTAATTAAATGTATGAAACGTACAAGTTAGAGCAAGCAGAACAAAGGAACAGGGCTTAGGAGGAACACGGGGAGAGAAACACACACACACACACACACACACACACTCACACACACACACACTCCCTCACGCACACCCACAGGCTGTGAACGGTGCAAACAACCTAAGTGTCTTCGCGGCTGTAGTGCGGCAAACTATGGTTGCATTCCAATTGCAAAGTTCCCTACACTCTATGCCCTACTCTCTAGTTACTGTGCAGAGTACAGAAGTCAAGGAGTCCTCAATGCAGGGTACTCCTTCTGACCAGTTTGATTTGGAACATCCTGCATACCTTATCAACAGCAGACAGTGTTAACGCCACACTTTCATCGCATCTTTGGTCCTCAAGTCAAGAAGGAGGATGCTTATGGCATGCTCACGCAACAAAGATTGCTCAAAACATTTTTTACTCTTCCAAATAAATATGTTCAAAGTTAATAAATGAAAGGAGTGTTGCCGTTGTCATGGTAAACGCCATGCCCATCAAATTCCCCAGGATACACCAAGCGATCGATGCGTCTGCATCTACATCTGGCTGTATTTTACACACACAGATTTTTGGCACGCTAATGTCTTCCTAATGGTAGAACAAGCATCTATGTGTACATACTGTACGCGGCATGTATAATAATTATTGCAGTGCATTGTAGGAATCAAAACTAAATTTGAAGTAATTTCAGGATTGATAAAGTATTCTGAATGTGAATAGTAGGCCTGCACGATTAATCGAATTTCCATCGTCATTGCGATGTGAGCGTTCATGATAAACACATCGCAAAAGCTGGTTAGTAATGCGATAAGTTCGCCACGCACACTCGGGCCATCCTTATCCTTAAATCATCCTTAAATATTGTGGTTTGCAGTAACCCGACCCACCCTGTCAATTTAGGACCGACCCAAATATTTATTTTCCCCTTTTACTCCGACGACTTGCCGGTTGTAAACTTGCGTTAAGACCGACCGTTGTTTTTTTTTTACTCTTCAAACAACTAATGCAACTACAATAAAACCCTATTAATTATATTTTAGTAAGTATCGTGAATATAAATTGCCTACATACACACGTAGGCTACGTTCTTTTATATTCGCTTAATTTCATCAATGGTTCGCGCTTGTCTGTTATGATGGCTGCGGCTGCAGTAAAGAAAATGTTTGCAGTCACTGTTCAAAGTTATAGAAGGCTATAGTTATAACTTTGGGTTCAGCAATAGGTCCTACATAAAACAATACATTGAAATATCTCGACACCGCTATAAAGTGACGTGTCGACTGATGTCAAGGAGACCACTAAACTTTTACGGGTTGGAGACGCAGTCAGTGACATCACGATATGCAAATTTGTTAAAATTCATACCGACGTATTCACCATGACCAAAATGTTACTCTTTTCTTATTTATTATCGCAAGTCATATCGTCATCGCAATATGGAATAGCGTGATCGCACATCGCACATTTTGCTGATATCGTGCAGGCCTAGTGAATAGTCAAAAGGACTCTGGACCTTGACATCAAACATGTACTCTGTGGAAC
The DNA here is from genome assembly GCA_036785325.1 of Urophycis tenuis. Taxonomy (NCBI): domain Eukaryota; kingdom Metazoa; phylum Chordata; class Actinopteri; order Gadiformes; family Phycidae; genus Urophycis; species Urophycis tenuis. The sequence continues at coordinate 259,429 of JAXIVH010000167.1, forward strand.
ATTGTGGGCAATAGGGTAATCCACGTGATCACCACAGGGGCCCATGGAGTTGTGAAATACTGTTGCCTGCGAACGTTTCCCAGACACCATTCTACACACATCTCCATGACAACTGCTGATCCATGGACAACAAGCTGCTGACATCCACAATGATCCCTGCATCTTCCTGTCAGCGTTTGCCATACGACGCTCGCAGATTGACCATAAGAGCCAACTGATCAAGCGGTCAATATCCATCAATACCTCGTAGTATCTCGGCCCCATGCATCCAAGGACTCAAACCCTCAAGTGGCTCACGTACTTGTGATGAGTTCCACACCCACTCTCTACAGACGACAAAGCTACGGCCACTAAGGGAAGACAAGACACCAGGAAGTGATGGAGAGACACAGGGAGAGACCACAAAGGAGAGAGAGAGAGAGAGAGAGAGCGAGAGAGACCAACCCTTTGACTTTGAGAGCGAGGGCCTTCGCTATAAAGCATGGAGGGCTATGGAGCGCAAGAGAGAAGAAAACAAATAAACAATGACATAAAAGACCCAGGGATAGAGTGTTAAATGTTAACATCATTAT
>JAXIVH010000167.1:265000-267500 GCA_036785325.1 Urophycis tenuis
TATGAATACAGTATGTTAACGTCAAAGAAAATCTGAATATGTTAATATCAAAGAAAACATGAATATCTTAACGTCATAGTTCAAATGAATATGTCTGTTTCTGTTAGAGTGATTCAAGTGGATGTGAACTCACTGTTTCAGCTGGAATCCAACAACATGATAACATGATGATATAACAAAAAAAAAAAGCCTTTTGGGCCGTGAGCTCTAGGAAGGAGGTGTGACGTGTTACTTTGTGATTTCTATTCATGCCGTCGTTGCATGAACAGCGTCATAGTGGGCGCCGCTTGTACATGACAGGCGGCTCACTGAGTGAGCCTAACCCTCGCAGACACTGAGTGAGCCTAACCCTCGCAGACACTGAGTGAGCCTAACCCTCGCAGACACTGAGTGAGCCTAACCCTCGCAGACACTGAGTGATCCTAACCCTCGCAGACACTGAGTGAGACTAACCCTCGCAGACACTGAGTGAGCCTAACCCTCGCAGACACTGAGTGAGACTAACCCTCGCAGACACTGAGTGAGCCTAACCCTCGCAGACACTGAGTGAGCCTAACCCTCGCAGACACTGAGTGAGACTAACCCTCGCAGACACTGAGTGAGCCTAACCCTCGCAGAGACTGAGTGAGACTAACCCTCGCAGACACTAAGTGAGCCTAACCCTCGCAGACACTGAGTGAGACTAACCCTCGCAGACACTGAGTGAGCCTAACCCTCGCAGACACTGAGTGAGACTAACCCTCGCAGACACTGAGTGAGCCTAACCCTTGCAGACACTGAGTGAGCCTAACCCTCGCAGACACTGAGTGAGACTAACCCTCGCAGACACTGAGTGAGCCTAACCCTCGCAGACACTGAGTGAGACTAACCCTCGCAGACACTGAGTGAGCCTAACCCTCGCAGACACTGAGTGAGACTAACCCTTGCAGACACTGAGTGAGCCTAACCCTCGCAGACACTGAGTGAGACTAACCCTCGCAGACACTGAGTGAGCCTAACCCTCGCAGACACTGAGTGAGCCTAACCCTCGCAGACACTGAGTGAGACTAACCCTCGCAGACACTGAGTGAGCCTAACCCTCGCAGAGACTGAGTGAGACTAACCCTCGCAGACACTAAGTGAGCCTAACCCTCGCAGACACTGAGTGAGACTAACCCTCGCAGACACTGAGTGAGCCTAACCCTCGCAGACACTGAGTGAGACTAACCCTCGCAGACACTGAGTGAGCCTAACCCTCGCAGACACTGAGTGAGCCTAACCCTTGCAGACACTGAGTGAGACTAACCCTCGCAGACACTGAGTGAGCCTAACCCTCGCAGACACTGAGTGAGCCTAACCCTCGCAGACACTGAGTGAGACTAACCCTCGCAGACACTGAGTGAGCCTAACCCTCGCAGACACTGAGTGAGACTAACCCTCGCAGACACTGAGTGAGACTAACCCTCGCAGACACTGAGTGAGACTAACCCTCGCAGACACTGAGTGAGCCTAACCCTCGCAGAGACTGAGTGAGACTAACCCTCGCAGACACTGAGTGAGACTAACCCTCACAAGCTCCTGCAAAGAGAGGCTTAGACCACGTTTACACATAGCAGGGTAGACAGACAGACAGACAGACAGACAGACATGTCTGTCTGTCTGTCTGTCTGGTATTCTGGAAAATGGCTATTTTCTCCTCCTCGTTTGTGAAAATAGTTGTGTTTACACTAATGATAAAAACAGCCGGCGAAGGGTGTCATGAACACTTTGAGCAAACAGGTGGCCAATCAGAAATGCCAAACGAACGACTCAAAACGACAAACCAACGTGTCCCAATGCAAAAACGCCGGTTTTCCAATTTATATGCAACCGCGAAACCAGAGATTTCCAAAATCTCCACTTTGCCCGGAGTTTTTAGAAATAATCGTTTTCTCTGATGAAAACTGAGTTTTCGTGTAAATGAGAGGCCAAACCGAATGGAAATATCTGCGTTTTCCCTTGGTGTAAACGGGGCCTAAATCTCTTTCTCGTACACTGCGGCCAACCGCTGCCCAGACGCGTAAAAGGTAAAAGGGGCATTTAGCAGACGCTTTTGTCCAAAGCGACTTACAATCAGTACATTTGTGGGGTTCGACGTGTGGACAGTTGGAGGAGGAGGGGGATCAAGGGGATCGAACCACCGACCCTATGGTGAGTGGACGACCCGCTCTGTCCACCCGCTCTACCCACTGAGCTACAGCCGCCCACCATGCCTCTTATGGAGGGACGCGGGGGGCCCGACGGAAGGCTCCGGTGTCTCAAGAGAACCATCCGCTGGTTCTCTTTGGTCAGGACACCAAAGGGTTCACTAGCAGGACACCTCTGCTTCAGAGCGTCTGCGGTTTGAAGCAGAGCAATCACGTAGCATTTTGAGGGGACGGAAGACAGAGCTTCACTCCTGTTTTCTCTAAATGATGGTCGTATTTCAGTAACAGTGACAAAATTGCATAGATTACTATGTTGCCAATTGTATGGTAAAAAC
>JAXIVH010000167.1:280000-295000 GCA_036785325.1 Urophycis tenuis
AGCAAAACTGCACTCTGCCTGCGGTCCCAGCCATAACATATGTGCTCAAGTCGTTAGCATACCCTACAGGCCGCCAACGCATGGAGTTGGGTTGCATCCTATTCGCAAACTGCAGTGGATTGAAAAAGACACCCCCCATAAAATAACGTGATTGAAGTGTCACTAAGAGGAATTTTACTTAGAGGATTTTTTTTTTTATAGACGATCAAATTAAACAAACATGTATTAATATAATTGAATTGTTCTTGTCGGATTTGTGTAGTTGTACAGTTCCCTCTAGTGGTGAAATGTTAAAAGGCTTAAATGTTTTTTTTTTCCTTGGGATAGTTTTGTCATTAGCCGTGATAACCACTGTAAATCAGTATTTCACTCACTTTATATATATTTTTTAAAATGGATTAAAAATCCACTTCACCATCATGTATGCAAGAAGTGCATATCCAAAATATATCCAGCTAAAACACATTTCAAGGAAAAATGAAAAAGGCTATGATATTAATTTTTATTATACTGTCTGTGGTGCGTGTTTGCCTTATATTTTTATTTTTCTATTTTTTTCCATATTTTTCTTCTATTTTTCATACGATTCAATTTTTAGTACACATGTAGAGTGGACCTTTAAAAGCCGCCTTCCCATTGGCCACACCCCTCTGACGTCACACACTCCTTAGATGGTAGCGGCCGGCCGGTTGGCCGACTACAGGTGCGATACAGGATGGAAAACTCCATGGCACAATGTTGTAATCACTGGCTCACACTAGCCTGGCTGACGCGTCCACATCTCCATGAGATGTTAGCCTGGCTGACGCGTCCACATCTCGATGAGATGGTGGTCTGGGAACTAGGTGTGTATTTTCTCGTATTTGAGGCGTGGTTTACGAATGCCTAGAGCCGTTTATTGGGCGCTACGAATGTCGATCAAATGGCGTCTGGTTCTTCACATGATGTTTTGCGCGCAATTCATCGCCAATTGCTACTAAAAATTAGCTACTAAAATTAAATTAATTGCTACAAAAGCTACTTAATACACTTTCTAAAGCTGCATCGAACGGTACCGTTGTGTCCGCTGCCATGTTGGATTAACACGCTACAAGCTTCGGTGTCGTGCACATAGACTGTAGGTCGTGCATAGACGTCGTCATCGTATTGCTGCCCCCCGTTCTCTGATTGGTTCCCTAACTCAGGGGAAAATAAGGGCGGTGGTTTCCAGACTGTCTTTGCAGTGACAATGAAATCGCGCGCAAAGCAGCATGGGAATTCCCAGGCTAGGCTCACACTGTGAACTGCAAGATTTCTTGTGTTGAAATAATGGCAAGATTGTTTCTTCACGCTGGCAGTGACAGCACTGATCTGCGTGTGTATGAGAACACAAAACCACCTCAAAGACTATCGAAGGGAATTTAAGCATGAAGTCGGCCAGTGCACAACACAAGACTTTTCTGTAGGCCTACTAGTTTGATGTTTCGTGTGCTGTTCAATGTCCTTAAACAACAACTTCAACGCGTGTTTGGAATATGAGAATGGAGGGCTTTCACGCGTGTAGATAATAGATAGGCATATGAAGAATTACATGCTAATGTGTTTTTGTTTGTGTCAAATGGCGTTATTTGTTGTTTGTAATGCACATCTTGTGTTGTTTGTGTGTTTCTGTTGTCACAATATTGAGTTTTCAGCATTCTCCCTTTAGTGCCCTTCATATTTGGATTGTGGATTAGAATATAGTTTATTGTTTTTCATGACAGAAAAAAAAACTGCTTTAGAGAATGTTATCTTTGTTTTAGGTTCTCTTTGGTTCTTCTTATTGTCTTTGACCCATTAACACATCTTGGTCACCATGCATTCTTCACACAGAACACATTTAAAGAAAGTAATCACATTTATCTTTTTATGTTGTTTTGTTTATTTGAGATACAGAGAACAGTAGGCTACAGTACAGTTGGGAGATAAGGTCAAGTACAGTATTTTCTTTGCAATGCACTCTTACCACAATTGTAATAACCTATATCTGCGTGAAGGTTTTGTCATAATATTTTCAAAGACCTTATTTTTTACAGTCATTGCATCATTAAATATATATCATGAACCATAGCCACAAACCTATGATAACTTTGTATATAATATTGTTCTATTTGCGTTACATTTCTTTATAGATACACATGCACTAATTCAATTATTTCTCCGAGTAGCAAAGTTCAAAATACCTTTTTTGTTAATTATTAAATAGAAATAGAATGAATGCTCAAGAATTGCTAAACATTTCCAAATATCTATAGTGATAATTGAGTAAATTAAAGATTTTCATCCAATCAACAAAGGCGGAAAACTAAATTCTGAGGAAAAAAAACAAGACTAATTAAACTTAAGTGTCCAACAAACTTTTTTAACCTTCAAGACATGATTTCACAAAGAATTTCCGTTCATAGAAATCCAAAAAGTTGTGTCAAAGGATTTTTTTTTTTAAAATCATTTGGACGGACAAAATACACAGAGTGAGGGTAAAGAACAATGTAGGCCAGGTGGCAGTGGACGGGATATAATCAGTGTTTACGTTCTGGCATTGTTCTGCTTTACATCTATATTGTGTGATGCATACTAGATTGAATAATGCTGTGTCCAACTTGCCATGCATTTGGAATATTATCATAAAAAACGAATAATAAGCCAAATACAATTTTTTAAAGAATGTTCACCTTTTATGCACCCCACCCCCCTCTCGCCTTCCCTCTATTGAACTGAAACAAAATGAGTTACTTTCCTCAAGAAAATCCACAGTGTGTACTGGGGGCCCCTCAGTGCATGTTAGGGCCCCTCCACATGGACCCCGAGCCGTTGCTGCTTCCTGTTGGTTAAGAGGATGTTTACAGACAATTATGCTTTCATAAATATCCAGAGTCAAGGTCTCAACACAGAATAGCATTAACGTTAATCTTACTATCTGTCCTTTATGTATATTTCATGAACATCAATATATTATGGCTTAGTAGTGTGGTCGGAAATCCAAGACTTTGTCAACTCTTAGATGCTGATCTGGCTTATTGTGCCAACTGCCTCTGTATCTATCTCTATTATCTCCATACTATAATGAAATATAAGTACATAAAATGTGCTGGGTTAGGATGATGAAGCCATTTTCATAGCCTCACAACACAGCAAAGCATGAAGGTCATGAATACAGGTTGGTATGAGTTCAGTGATTTCAGGGCTTACTTGCTGACATGTCTTGGGTTGACCTTTTTCTTTGCTGGGATCCGGAGATCTGAGAGAATGAGAAGAAGCTCAGTGAATGTGTGTGTGATGTGCAACAGATTCACGCCACACGCCTGCTCAATGCAAGTAACTTCATGTCACTTGTAACAACAACAGCAAGTCAGCTACAATAGTCTAACCCTGTTTAACCTAAACTTACGTAGATTCAGATTGCCTAACAATGGTGGGAGGAGGAGAAAAAGGAACTCTTCAAATGCACGTTTGACTCCCCACCCAAAACGCTGTGACTAATGATGTCATAGAGGAAGAGAGAACTGAACTTAACTAGAACAGGGCCAATCAGTAAAATCAACATCAACATCAAAATCAACCACATTTGAGAGGTCAGGACCGGCCAGTCAGCAAAGAAAAGTAAATGTTGGAGCTGCGGTTTTTCTGGATTAAAAGTACCAGTAACAGTTGCGATTCTCAACTAATTATAATGAGTCGTGTCCAGAAGAAAAACTTGTTTTAAATTAGTTTACCATATATATATACCTAGAGACTCTAGGTATATGTCTATTGCCCATACTTATTCAGTAGGGGTGACACAGAACATAGTAACTGAGACTTGAGAACTGAGAACTTTCTGAGTTATGAGTTTTGAGTTATGAGCTAGACCACAACAATAACCGTTACCAACTAGAACTAAATTAATTTAACAAAATCTCATAATCATTCCACAAACTAAGACAAGAAATCTGTGTCGCATTGTCAAAACACAACTTCTGGTTCCTGAATTTCCAGTGTTGGATCAGTAAAGATTTTATTTTTAATCTTGTCAACTGATTTAGTTGGAGTGGTAGCACTTGAGGCGTTCAACCACTTGAGGAGGGATCATGTGAGGAACGTTTGAGGAGCATGTGAGGAACTTGTGAGGAACATGTAAGGAACAAACCAGAAGCCAGAATTGTAGGACTACAACTAATGGAACATCTGGTCTCTCTGTAGGACTGCAATGGAGGTCTGATGGCTGACATTTGATTCTACCACCTACCTTCTTCTTCTTGTCCAGACCTGCAGAGTTGAGGGCGGCGATCTTGCTCTCTATGTCAGACACCTGTCAGAGAGACACTGTCAGTGAGGCTGCACCGCATGCCAACGTGCCCATGAGCAAGACGTCGGGGACCCCCAGCCTAACTTGGAGTCATTCTACAAATGACTCAAGTGAAAAGTCAATAGAATGGTGCTTACAACCACTTTGGCCATGGCTGTGGCCCCATTGTGTCTTTCACAAGATCTTTCACACTCTTTTATTATGGAAATATGTCTCAATATATTGTATGAAGCTTAGAAAACAGCAATCACCCACGACTCCATAATCTGCACACTAGGTGAAACCCAAGATGGTCCTGAGGCTGCGAACCCCTGGCCTAGAACCTATACAACCAGTCTACACCATATAGAACCCCTGATCTGGACCATATAGAACCCCTGGCCTAGAACCTATACAACCACTAGTCTACACCATATAGAACCCCTGATCTGGACCATATAGAACCCCTGGCCTAGAACCTATACAACCACTAGTCTACACCATATAGAACCCCTGATCTGGACCATATAGAACCCCTGGCCTAGAACCTATACAACCACTAGTCTACACCATATAGAACCCCTGATCTGGACCATATAGAACCCCTGGCCTAGAACCTATACAACCACTAGTCTACACCATATAGAACCCCTGATCTGGACCATATAGAACCCCTGGCCTAGAACCTATACAACCACTAGTCTACACCATATAGAACCCCTGATCTGGACCATATAGAACCCCTGGCCTAGAACCTATACAACCACTAGTCTACACCATATAGAACCCCTGATCTGGACCATATAGAACCCCTGGCCTAGAACCTATACAACCACTAGTCTACACCATATAGAACCCCTGATCTGGACCATATAGAACCACTGGTCGAGGACCTTCACAACCACTTGCCTAGACTATGACAAGCCCCTGCTCTGGACCATATAGAACTACTATAGACCATATAGACCGTACAAACATCTCAATACCTTGAAGTGAAGGAACGTCTCTATACTTTATTGACTGCATGAACCTCTCCAGAACGCAGCTTTTGGTTGTTTCGGAGAAGAGGAAGAAAGCTCCACGCACCTCACTCTCTGTGCTCTGGACACGCGCGGCAGTCTGAGCCACCACGTCCTCCAGCTCAGACAGGTCAGAGTCCGTGGCGCCACCACCAAACCGGTTTTTGGCATTTTGCTCCAACCGCTTCAACTTGGTCTCCAACTCAAAGGACTTCCCGGCAGCCAGGTAAACCTGCATGAGCGGTTCATAGAATAATATAGAGTCCTCTGATGGTCCATCGCCTCCACTTCACTTATCCAGCTGTCTGTTTACAAGAGAGGGCTGGGCATCACTCTGAGGGATGGATTCCTCAAGTTTGGACTATTTGTGTCATGTCAAGTGTCACTATAATGTTATCTGTGTAAAGAGTAAACTGCATAAGAATTAAACCTATGTATGGCTCAGGGATGTTAGGTCACTACCTGTTGATAGACACTGGACACTTCACTTGTTTTATCTGGCTTTCAAAACATTCTTGTCCCTATCATTGTTCTGGAAATAGAGCAGGAGGAAATGTGAGTGTGGCACGTGGCACATACAGTAGAGTCTGCAATACTCTGATGGTGGACATATCATGGAATGTTACACCCATGATCAGAATCATTTGTAAAGTGTATAGTGTATATATAGTGTATTTTGCATGTTAAAATAGTCAGGATACTTTCTCCTTTTATCTACTCCAGTTATTAATTGTGCTGTGTATTTCACTCACCAGAATGACTACGCCATTATCCTGAAAGTGCCCAGGTCTGTGTAACGCCTCAGATATAAATACCCAGCCCAACCGATTAGCTATCATTGGACAAGGCAGCCAGGAACAACAACAAAGACAAACGACAATCTTGTCACATACTCTAAACAAGCCGGGCAGGCGTGGCTTGGTTAGCCATCTAGAGCACTACGAGTTAGTGTTAGCATGATATGATGGCAAAGAGACAGAGAAATTGCACCAAAAAAAAAACCTGACATGCAGTTGCTTCCGTTTTCAGTTTTGTGTCCATTTTAAATCTTACATTTTCCTCAAGTTCTCTGTAAGCATCGTCTGCGTGCTTTAGGCTGGGCCCTACTAAGGGAGACTGTCTTTCGTTTGGCTCTTTGGCGAGGCCGTACTCAACCATCGCATTTTCTGTCGCGTTTATGGTTCTCAGGACCTCAGTGGTGAGGTCACAGAGGCCGGCCGCCGTGGATCTCTGGAAGCCATGTAAAGGGGACAGACGTTAGCAGCTGGAAAACTCCTGCTCAGACATCTGCATGCGCTCGACTAGGTAGGCTTATGGTAGCTACCTGCCTGGCTTCACTTGAACGGGGTGGGGGTGGGGACTTTAATTGACGTTCACTCACTTAAAACCTGCACTTTGTCCCTTTTCACCATCAGGCTTCACTTTTGCTCCACCAGTACATCCAGAGAATTGTTTGGTATCTCTTTGAAATGTATTTGGTATTTGGTATGTGGAAGGAAAGTGAACCAAGGCAGCTTCATCGTTTACCTTTTAACATAAGTGGTTTGGCCAAAAGAGGTGATTACCTCATAGGCAGTGAATATGGTGCACAGTAGAGGTCAACAAACAACAACAAACTGAAGCACTGTCTGGTGAAGTCTGGTAGGTAGCTACGGATCTATTGCATCCACACACAGCCAGCAAAGTGTTACACACTGCAATCAAAATAAAGCCAATATTTCACAGCTGCCTTTAGCATGGAGGCAAGCACTTAGAGGAGCAACATCACAAGCTGAATCATCTGAAGGGTGTATACAGGCAGTACAACATGAGAGCATTTATTCCTCACTTGTATTTAATTTTGAACCTGTAAATTGTCAACAGGGAGATGTACTTACTGCATCTCACTTTCATCAGACTAAGTTGACTTTTGTCATCTTTTACTTCCTCTAAACCCCTTTGTTTGTTATTGTCAAGTTTGTGTAGGCATGCAAGACATTCCAGACTACTGCTATGAATAATATTATTAACAGCATCTATCAATGATAGATCAATCTATCATCACAGTGTTTCAATCTGTCTTCAAGCAAAGCCATGCAGTGGAAGCCTTGGTCCTTTCAGACGCTGCATTCATACCCAGTGGGAACTTTGAGGTTTCTGCTCTCACGGAATGGGGAGTGGCACACGTGGCTAAATCGAGGCAGTCGAACATGTGTCCACTCTTTGACAATTAATCTAACATTCTGGGGACTAGTTCATCCTCTCACAAACCTCCAGTCTCCTATTGAGTATCAACGCACCGCTAGAACCTACGCAGCCACAACATGACAACGACAAACCCCACGTGGAGCCTGCTTCCTCGATAATCAGCTTTGACCTTGTGGCCAGCGCCCCTTACCTTCTGACCCTCGGTGGGCATCTCGTCGCTGGAAGAGCTGAGTTCAGGGTCTTTCAGAACTCGGGCGGGGGTGCTGGTCTTGGCAGAGGTCCCCTTGGCTGCGAACGACGGGAGCTTCTTGCCGGCCTCCTCCTCCGAGGAGTGGCCCTTATCGCTGAGGTTTCCCGCCAGCTGGCTCAGCTTCCTCCTTAGCTTCTCCTCCTCGGTGCGCCCGGGGGTCTTGCCGGCGTCCTGCCGGGAGAGACGGCAGCCCTCAGAATGGATCTGACCACTCGGAAACACCAATCCGTGAATGTGGTATGGGCATGTCATCTGATTGGATTAGACTTGAGATTTGAAACACTTTATGTTTGTTGCTGGGGGCCCCCCTGCTGTCCAAAAGACAATGTTGCTGGTCTTCAGGTTCTGGCCATGATTGACCTCAGCCGGTCAGAGCCTGGATCTCATCTGATCAATTAGGAACCGATTCATCATGGTATCACCACGGTTTGATGTATCGGAGCTATAGGGTTCTTGTAGAACGCTGTTAAGACACACTGCAGGAAAACGGACTTCAGACGGTTGAATGACGGACCAAAGTACAGGGGTATTCCACTCTTGGAAATCTCTCTGGCCTCACCTCCTCGTCCGGGGAAACCATCTTCTCCTCCAGTCGGTTGAGGAGGCTCTCGATGGCCAACATCCTCTTGCTCAGCTCGTTGATCTGCATCAGTTGACCCACACATCAGAACCGGCAATATATTCAAGGCGTTTTTTCAACTGGGATTGTATTCGTTTGTGATGGTGTGATCTCACTGCCGGTGTGCCGAGTATGGCCACACGGATGAGGGCTCCTCTCCTACTTCGATACTACTTAGTAGTAGTAGTTGTTAGGAAAAATATTATCTAGCAATGGTACGGTTAGGTTGATCTGACATTCTGAAGAAGGACATAGTGAAGATTGTATTCCTCTTGGCGACTTTAAGTCTGACTCTCTGGAACTTGGAGACATAACATAACATGATTGAAGGATACACCTACGTCATGTCAAATCTGCTTAGTAACATGTAATCTTTATACATTATAAGCCAATCAGAATGGGACACTCCTGTCATGCTGTTCCGGTTTGAGACTTGTATATAATACACTGTGTTTACGGGAGCAGGCAGAAGGAACTGAGGAAGATTCACGCACAAATCTCTTGCTTGATGAAATCCTCTGCTTCTCCTCGTACAAGACCAATAAACTACTTCAGCTTAAACTATCTAGAGTTCCTGGCACTTCTTGTTCTTCGGCATCAACAACAATCTCCTCACTATCAGTAGCATCATAGAGGTATTATTAGTATTAATAGTGGTAGTAGTGTTAAGAAGGAGGTCCCATCCTACCGGAGGGGCCTGGCCCAGGTTCTCCTGGGAGGCCTTGCTGTTGCGCCTGCGGAAGGGGGCGGCCGGCTGGTACGGGCCGGCGTAGTGCGGGTAATCCTCCTCGTCCGAGGTGTCCACGTACTGCTGCCGCGCCACCGAGGAGCTGATCTTGGACAGGGAGCGGGCTCTCTCCAGGCGATGCTCCCCGTAGTCCTCTGGGACACGGGGACAAGGTCAACACCATGCTGTCTGGCGTCAGGGCCTCGTAAGGGTGGACCCCATGACAACACTTTGATGTTTAGGAAGGTGAACAGTACAAATAGTGCAGAACTCCTCTGCACCTTCTGCACTCAGCCAGCAAAAGGGACTGGCTAGCTCACTACATGGGTCACACAAAAACTATTCTGGACTTTTATTATTAGCCTCTGCCTCTGTTAAACACTAGTCAGGAATTAGATACTCGTCAGGTATTAAATACCAGTCATGTATTAAATACCAGTCAGGTATTAAATACCAGTCATGCATTAAATACCAGTCAGGTATTAAATACCAGTCAGGTATTAAATACCAGCCAGGTATTAAATACCAGTCAGGTATTCTTCATGTACCAGGGCGCATGGCGTAGCGGTCCAGACTTCTCCTGCGGTTCATTCGATAGTTTAGCATGTCGTTCTGGTAGTCCATGTCGTTTCTGTAGCCACCCCTCTCGTCCTGGTACTGCTGAGAGGTTGGGATGATGCAGAGAAACATCAGCAGCAGAGCAGCAGTGATGCAGGTTAAAATGATTGAGATCATCATTTTAACTTTTATCACGTTTTCCTTCTGACAGTCACAGAAAACGTGTTGATAGTTTGTTGGCAAACTGTATCTACGCAAATGTAGTTGTTGGGGGTACAACACAATTATTAAACTGTTACAGTTACAGTATACTGTAGACAGATAAATAGATAGATAGATAGATAGACAGACAGACAGACAGACAGACAGACAGACAGACAGCTATGTAGGTAGGTAGGTAGACAGGCAGACAGACAGACAGACAGACAGACAGACAGACATATAGACGGATAGACGGATGGACGGATGGACGGATGGACGGATAGACAGATAGACAGATAGACAGATAGACAGATAGATAGATAGATAGATAGATAGATTTTTTTGAACCGAACCGATTTTTGTTCAGGGTCAACGGATCGCGGTGCACCATCTGATTTCTACCTGTAGGTGGAAGCAGACTCGACCCAAGCAAGCTACGGTGTAGTGTAGTCACTCATTACAGACGAGAAAGAACAAAAGGGGGGAAATAACCTGGAAAGATTGCCTGCGGGAGTGAGGTGGGTAGTAGTCCTCGGAGTCAAAGTCCATGGGATGCACAGAGAGCAAGCGCTTGTTCTTACGCATCTGAAAATCAGTGTTGTTATTCATCTTATGATTGAATTACATGACATTTTATTATGTTGCCTATTAAGTTATGATATAATTATAGTTAGTTCAGCAAGACACGCTCTGAAACTACGCCGTTGTGTTTTGCATTAGTAGCCTATAGGCCTATGTTATGGCACTAAAACAAAGCACGATATTTGTAAATTAATTAGCAAAACAAATGTATATTTAAATGAATAATATGGATTTAATTATTTTTTTTTAAGTGTTCACCATTGTGTAACGCTGAGCCTCCGCCTCGGCGTGCTCGTCCTCCACTCCATTGTACATGTCTGGAATCAAACACCACGATATGTGATAGTGGTTCATATGTCTCGTCCATATCGAGTAATCAACTGATCGCTATTATCATAAGGGGACTTCACTCACGCCGTAGGCCCACGTCAGGCATGCTCTGGGTGTCGTCATCACGACCACCTGCACGGATACATGTCACATGATTTCATGTTGGTTTATTCATGCTACACATTGTGATGGGTCAATCACATACAGAGGGTGAGCATTGATTTTCAACACCTCTGCCTTTTAACAGTTCTGTGAATGCAACGACAAATTATGTATATATACGCATGGCTTAAGGCAATTTATTAAGGCAAATCTTTTTAAGGCAATTTCCCTCAGGGATCAATAAAGTATTTCTGTCTGTCTGTCTGTCTGTCTGGCTCAAACGGTAACGTGACAAAGCTTTTTCTAAGACTCTACCACTAGGGGGTGCCCGCATGCCTGGTAAGAGTGCTACATAACGTGTGCCTTTTGCATGCTACTTGACCTTAAAACATTCGGGGGGGAAAAAAACCCAAATGACATTTGACATTTCTTAAAATTAAAAAAAAAAAAAAAAAAAGTGTCCTTTTATCTGTGCTTGGACTGTGACGACCTGAACGTGACGGTGTTTGACTTGAGTCACAGCATGTCACGCTGTCCCGTTATCAATCATGGTGCATTATCCCCAAAACAATTTCCACGGCCCCGCAAAGACTTTGAAGCCAGGGGGGGTGAAATGCATGGAGCCACATGATGATGAGGAATATGTGGTAGCTCGTTCATCTGGCATTCTGCTGCCCGTATTATGACAAAGATTGGCTGTGTAAATGACGGTTCGCATTTGATCGTTACGAAGGAAATTTTGTATTTTTTTGGTTGTTCTGTGACTATAAGAAGAAGAAGAAGAAAAAAAAAAAAAAACGAGAACTGAAGATCAGTGATGTAAGCATCCATTGACCCCGCACGGCGCTGAACCTGACGGGAGGTGGGGAGCGAGCGTGACCACGGCATTTCACGGTGGAACCGAGAGAACCCACCGTCTCCGTTCAGCCTCTTGTATAGCGACCTCATGACCTTGGCGCTGCCGAAGCGCTTGAAGCGGTTGCGCACGTTGTCATGGTACCACCCCACGGTGCCGATCTTCAGAACCCTGCGGGACATCACTCAGAAGTCAGAACTCCGAACTCAGAACTCAGCAAGATGTTTACTGCCAAGTAGGTGTGCCACTACGAGGAATTTGTCTTGGTGGTTGGTGCACAACAGTAAACAAAAAAAAACTGTAAATCAACAAACACCAATAGCAATAGACAGTAACAAACAACAGGACTTGTTCATGATCCCAACTGCAGCAGGGAAGAAGCTGTACATGTGGCAAGAGGTTCTGGTGCTGATGGTGGGGCGGAGGGAGAGACAGCGTACCCACCTCTACACTCACGTTGTGGAACAGTGCCGAGAACCTGACAAATTACAGATGTCACCTCTGGTAGCCGGTCTACACGGACTAGGACAGTGTGTACATTGTGTCGTTAAACAGACGTGTTCAGATCCTATCGACTGCCGGATTTAGTTGGAATGGATCTCAACCTGTGGAATCACTCCCTATGGATCGCTCCCTATGGATCGCTTCCTATGGATCGCTTCCTAAGGATCGCTTCCTAAGGATCGCTCCCTATGAAACGCTCCCTATGGATCGCTTCCTATGGATCGCTCCCTATGAAACGCTCCCTATAGATCGCTTCCTATGGATCGCTCCCTATTAGATGTTCCCTATGGATCGCTTCCTATGGATCGCTTCCTATGGATTGCTTCCTATGGATCGCTCCCTATGAAATGCTCCCTATGGATCGCTTCCTATGGGACACTTCCTATGGATCGTTTCCTATGGATCGCTTCCTAGGGCTGCTGCTGGTAGAAGACCTAAGTGAGGCCTACTGGACTACAGATCAGATCAGACTTTTCCTTCTTTGGGAATCTGGGAATAACCCATCCAGACTCAGGATTGGCTCTCAAACGACGGAAATTAAAACCAGCTGCTTCGTCTTTGGCGCATGCTACCCAGGCCAGCGCTCTAGTGTCCACAGAACATGGCTCTCATCTCCCACAGCACACTCCCCCCCCCCCCCCAACTCTCTCACCTGGTCATGCGGCAGTTGTCGCACACCCAGCCGTGCTCCTTCTTGTTGTAGCGGCTGCAGGCCTTGCACGTGTACAGCTGGCAGTCCAGACACTGGCGCTTGTTGTTGATGAGGAACTTGAAGGGCTGCAGGCAGCGGATGCAGTGGGAGTCGGCTAGGTTGGTCTGGGAGCCCAGCAGCTCCCTCTTGGTGTCCTCCTTCTCGATCTTAGTCTTTAAGTCACTGAGGGAGGGAGTGGGAGTGAGAGAAAGAGAAGAAGGGAGAGAGGGGGTAAAGGGGTTGTGGGGGGGAGACCTGTTCATATGAGACCGCCAAGCCTTGAATACATGGCTTATTCACGTTGCCATGGTTCCCCCAAGACCAAACTGGTTTTCAAACTGTGGCCCGGAAGACCATGAGTGGGTTGCAGGATGCAGTAGAATGCAGGATAGAAACCACACCATAGCCACATCATTGATGACTGCAAATGCGTTGAGATAAGCAGGCGGTGGATCACATGCGATGAGGGCTACACGCAATGCAGTGTACGCTTTTCATGGTAACCCCGCCTGGCCCTGACGCGACCTCCACCCTTTAAACCCACACACGTCTCACGAGTTCAGACAGCTAACGATGATATCATGCTGTAGGTCCTGGATGGGGAGATGTACAGGCTGTCCAGTGTAGTCAACGACAATGGCTGTTCTTCAGACCGGTGTGGTCGTTGTGCAGTCAGCCATGCGGTGCGCTGTGGAACAACTGCTTTTATTGTGGTTTTGGTTGGAGAAGCTTCGTACCCCTTCATAACTCTCGCCCGAGGGTGTTCACGTCCGACTTGGGTTGACGTCAATAAAACGTTAGTCACTCGAATCACCAGTTTAGCGGTTGAGGAGGTTAGCACAATAGCTCCTTCTCCTGCCGCCCGTTTAAGAGACGACAACACAACTGAAGAATTTCTATATACATACTGTATGTGTGGATAAAATAGGGTTTGAGGAAAAATGTGCCAGGCAACCACCATCTCCATGCAAGCTTCCCTTATAGCAAGTCACCTAGCACCTCCTTCTAACAAAGGCCTCTCTAGTAGCACCTCCTTCTATCAAAGGCCTCTCAAGTAGCACCTCCTTCTATCAAAGGCCTCTCTAGTAGCACCTCCTTCTATCAAAGGCCTCTCTAGTAGCACCTCCTTCTATCAAAGGCCTCTCTAGTAGCACCTCCTTCTATCAAAGGCCTCTCTAGTAGCACCTCCTTCTAACAAAGGCCTCTCTAGTAGCACCTCCTTCTAACAAAGGCCTCTCTAGTAGCACCTCCTTCTATCAAAGGCCTCTCTAGTAGCACCTCCTTCTATCAAAGGCCTCTCTAGTAGCACCTCCTTCTATCAAAGGCCTCTCTAGTAGCACCTCCTTCTAACAAAGGCCTCTCTAGTAGCACCTCCTTCTTTCAAAGGCCTCTCTAGTAGCACCTCCTTCTATGAAAGGCCTCTCTGGTAGCACCTCCTTCTTTCAAAGGCCTCTCTAGTAGCACCTCCTTCTATGAAAGGCCTCCCTATACCTTCTTATTCAGGGAAATGCAGCCACATGTCCACAGCGACGATATACAAATGTCCCGTATTAACATACAAACCATTTCACTATTTGACAAGTTCCCTCAAAAATGTCTGGCACATGGCAGAACTGAGGTGTGCGTGGGTGATCTTTCAGATGTGGACATCTTCCACAGGCTCAAACATTCACACACAACCCTGGAGAAAACGTCAAACTCTGGTCGTCCCGCACACGGATGTTTTTCCCCGATGAGGTTGAGGTATGCCTACCATCAGACAGTCCTACTGCACGTTGGCCTACGGGGTGTTGGAGACGCCAGACAGAGAGTTCCTTGTGGCGCCGGTAGGCCGGTGTCCTGTCTGTGTGTGTGTGTGTGTGTTTGGTGAGGAGGCCTTGTGACCAGGCCATGATCATCATGATGGCTCAGCAGAACAACAACCGCTTTCACACCATTCACACAATACACACACACACACACACACACACACACACATACACACACACACATCCTCTTAATCGCTCACATGGTTGCGTGCATGCTTGCACACACACAGACACACACACACACTCCAGTTTCCAGTTTCAGTACTGAGCTCATCAGCAGGAGG
>JAXIVH010000167.1:305000-317500 GCA_036785325.1 Urophycis tenuis
TTCAAAATGACAAAACAACATGAACAAAGAGGAAGATACAAAAGTATAAAAAAATGCAGGTCAACTCAACATATTTTATGTTGAACATGTAGATAAACGTCATATTAATTGCACATCTCCTGGGAGCTTCAGTAGTTTCAATTCCCATCTCAAGCAGCATCGCCATCCTCATCCCCATTTTCCCCAAACATCTCGCCCCTCTCCCCACTTCCGCACGTCAAACCTTCCCAAACTCATTCCCCCGAAATGTCCTGACTGTAGAGTCCTCCTCTCGCCCTACTCCTCAATCACCCCGTCCTCCTCCTTCTCCTCCCCCTCCTCCTCCACCTCCTCATCATCGCCGTCGTTGGCTCTGAAGTCCATGTGAGACAGCAGAAGCTGGGCCTCCTCCGTGTCCACCACCAGATGCTCCATGGTCTCAAACCCCGGCTCCGGCCTCTCCATCTGGGGCCCCCTGGCCGTCTCCCTGGCCTGCTTGATGAGCTCCTTGGCCCCCATCAGGAACTCCGCCGCACCGCTCGTCTCGGCGCTCTGCGTCAGGGTGTCCTTCAGCCGCCCGCTGGCCTCCAGCTGCTGCTTGTAGCCGTCGACCAGCGACCGCAGCGTGGCTACCTTCTCCCCTTCCTCCTGGGCCACATGCTCCAGCAGCAGGCCTTTGCGCTCCTCCAGGATGGCGTAGAGCAGGTCGAAGCTCTCGCCCAGGCGCCGCTTCTGCAGCTCGGCGTTCTCCCGCACCGCGGCGCACGAGTCCTCCATCTGGGCCGCGGTGGCCCGGGCCACGGCGTTGGCCGCGCCCAGCGCCTCCACCGCCGCGCGCAGCTCCGCCTTCTGGCTCTGGTAGACGGCGCTCAGCGGGGACACCTCGCAGTCCTTGTGCTGGCCGAACACCTTGCACATGGAGCAGGTGGGCGTCTGGCAGGTGAGGCAGTAGATGTTGATGCGCTCCTCGGGGTGCTCCGCGCACGCCGGCTCCTTGGCGGCGTCCTTGTCCTTCAGCGGGGGGTCCAGCTGCTGCCCGTCGCCGCCCTCGCCCTTCTTCTCCTGCTGCTGCTTGTAGAGGTCGATGATGTTCTCCACCAGCAGGTTGCGCTGCAGGCCGTACACGCCGTGGCGGTCCAGCGACACCTCGAAGCGGCAGGTGGGGCAGCGGAAGACGCCGCCCGAGTAGTGGTACGGGTTGCGGGAGTCGTAGAGGTCGCTGGCGCAGCCGCGGCACAGGTTGTGCTGGCAGGGCAGGATGACCACCGGCTTGGTGAACATCTCCAGGCAGATGGGGCAGCTCAGCTGCTTCTCCAGGCTCTCCATGGGGCTGGGGGGGCGGACCACGCGGCCCGTCTGGATGTCCATCCTCAAGACGATTCCTTCCTGCTAAACTCCTGGTCGTTGACAAATTTTTCTGGTTTGACAAGTTTTCTGGTTTTCTGGGTGGTTTCGCTGGCGTTCCCCCCCGGGGCTGCGGCGCTGTCTGTGTTCCGAAGGGTGCTGCAGGGCTTGGGGCTGCGCTGGAAGCGGTCTGTGGTGCTATTCTGATCTGGCGAGTCATGGGAGAACCACCTGCTTTTTATACCCACGGAGCCACGTCACCTGACACCGCCCAGTTGGACCATGTGAGGCATGCCCCCCCCCCCCCAACCCTCAGCCCACTGCTTAGCTGCAGGCTGAGAAAATAGAACCCCCCCCCCCCCCACAAACACACACACACACACACATTCACACCCCACCCGTGCTTTGGCACAAGCTATCCTTGGCCTCTCCACACCCACCCATGACGCACCCCACCCCCACCCTAACCACTCTGTGTCCTCTCCGTCAGGAAGGTGTGGGGACTGGACAGGAAGCCAAACAACTGCCCTTGTGACAGGAGAAGGTGGAGGTGGAGGTGGAGGAGGGGGAGGTGGAGCTCCACCGTCGTACACAAGTGGTCAAAACACACCCCAGACCCCCTCTGATGTCTCATATGTGTTGACGCAGACGTCTCTCTGGTTTTGGAGTGCCGTGACTGTTGTGGATGCGGATGCCACGGCTCTGTTGAAATCTGAATGTGTTTCCCTCAGCTAAACGCACACACGCCATTGACGTGAACAAATGTTTGGGGAATTCAACACACCAAAATAGACGCGTCGTCCATTCCAACGCGAGCCGTGGAACACAGCGCTGCTGCATCTGTGCTTTGGGAGCAGCCGCGGCCTACTGGTTAGGACTTCGGATTTGTAACCGGAGGGTTGCCGGTGAGAACCCCGACCAGTGCGAACGGCTGAAGTGCCCTTGAGCAAGGCACCTAACCCCTCACTGCTCCCCGAGCGCCGCTGTTGCAGGCAGCTCACTGCATCGGGTTTAAGTGTGTGCTTCACCTCACTGTGTGCTTCACCATCACTGTGTTCTGAGTGTTTCACTAATTCATGATTGGGTTAAATGCAGAAGACTAAATTTCCCTCACGGGATCAAATTAGTAATTCTTCTTCTTCTAAGCAGTGTGATTGTGTTCATCTTCTGGGTTTCACTGGAAATACAGACATGTGCCCCTCGTCAGTGGGCTTCGGGCCTGCGGATTTGTTGACCACCTCATGGAGATGCAATGAACACACATGTTGTTGGCGCACAGAAAGATTTGGGTTTCATGTTGATGTTCCGAGCGGTATCCATTTACACGTGGAGCTGCCAATCAACACCTGGTATACACGCCAGAGAGTTTGTAACATATGGAGGGGAGGGAAACACAGCTGTGGTGCTCCACGTGCGCGTTGTGTTGTTGTGTAATGTCAGTGTGTACAGGAGTGTGTGTTGTGTTGTGTTGTTGTGTACTATCAGTGTGTACAGGAGTGTGTGTTGTGTTGTTGTGTAATGTCAGTGTGTACAGCAGTTTGTGTTGTGTTGTGTTGTTGTGTACTACCAGTGTGTACAGGAGTGTGTGTTGTGTTGTGTTGTTGTGTAATGTCAGTTTGAACAGCAGTGTGTGTTGTGTTGTTGTGTAATGTCAGTGTGTACAGCAGTGTGTGTTGTTTTGTGTTGTTGTGTACTACCAGTGTGTACAGGAGTGTGTGTTGTGTTGTGTTGTTGTGTAATGTCAGTGTGTACAGCAGTGTGTGTTGTGTTGTTGTGTAATGTCAGTGTGTACAGCAGTGTGTGTTGCGTTGTGTTGTTGTGTACTGCCAGTGTGTACAGGGGTGTGTGTTGTGAACAGCAGTGTGTGTTGTGTTGTTGTGTACTGCCAGTACAGCAGTCTGTGTTGTGTTGTTGTGTACTACCAGTGTGTACAGCAGTGTATGTTGTGTTGTTGTGTACTGCCAGTACAGCAGTGTGTGTTGTGTTGTTGTGTACTGCCAGTGTGTACAGGGGTGTGTGTTGTGTTGTTGTGTAATGTCAGTGTGTACAGCAGTGTGTGTTGTGTTGTTGTGTACTGCCAGTGTGTAAAGGAGTGTGTGTTGCGTTGTGTTGTTGTGTACTACCAGTGTGTACAGGGGTGTGTGTTGTGTACAGGCGTGTGTGTTGTGTTGTTGTGTACTGCCAGTGTGTACAGGATTGTGTGTTGTGTTGTGTTGTTGTGTACTGCCAGTGTGAACAGCAGTGTGTGTTGTGTTGTTGTGTACTGCTAGTACAGCAGCAGTGTGTGTTGTGTTGTTCTTTACTGCCAGTGTGTACAGCAGTGTGTGTTGTGTTGTTCTATACTGCCAGTGTGTAGAGCAGTGTGCGTTGTGGTGTTGTGTACAGCAGTGTGTGCTCATATGTCCATAAGTTAAAGCTCTGGCAGGGTGTCATCTGGCAGTTGTAAACACAACAGTCATGCGTGTCTGAACATGTCGGCTTGTGCAACCAAATTGAGGCCAACATGGTCCTGTGTGTGTGTGTGTGTGTGTGTGTGTGTGTGTGTGTGTGTGTGTGTGTGTGTGTGTGTGGTAGTGGAATCAACAATATGCCAGCAAACTGTTGTGAAGGCAATCTAGCCATGTTACCTAACTAGCTTGCTGGTGAGTTCCATTACCTAGCTAGTTAGCCATGTTCCCAATCAAGTTACCTAATAGTTAGCTACCTAACTAGCTACGTAACCTGACTAGTATGCTAGTTACCTACACTGCTGAGACACATAGGTTTGGATGAATTATCTATTACATTATCTATTACATTATCTATTACTGTTCTCAGAGTGTTGGGGGGGGGGGGGGGGGAGTATGATTTAAATTCACTGCACCAGGGCCAACAACACAAACACATTGGATATTACATTGTCGCTTATATGGGCTTTATAAAAGACATACAAAGTCACCCATTTAATTTACTCTCTACTGGACTCTAGAGAGTTGAGTACTCTACTACTATCCACTGTCCAGTCAAGGCTGACCAGTCCTTCAACTGTTAACACTTACCTGTAACCATGGTGAAGATCAGCCTCATGTTCTGTAACCATGGTGAAGATCAGCCTCATGTTCTGTAACCATGGTGAAGATCGGCCTCATGTTCTGTAACCATGGTGAAGATCAGCCTCATGTTCTGTAACCATGGTGAAGATCGGCCTCATGTTCTGTAACATGGTGAAGATTAGCCTCATGTTCTGTAACCATGGTGAAGATCAGCCTCATGTTCTGTAACCAGGGTGAAGATCGGCCTCATGTTCTGTAACCATGGTGAAGATCAGCCTCATGTTCTGTAACCATGGTGAAGATCAGCCTCATGTTCTGTAACCATGGTGAAGATCAGCCTCATGTTCTGTAACCAGGGTGAAGATCGGCCTCATGTTCTGTAACCATGGTGAAGATCAGCCTCATGTTCTGTAACCATGGTGAAGATCGGCCTCATGTTCTGTAACCATGGTGAAGATTAGCCTCATGTTCTGTAACCATGGTGAAGATCAGCCTCATGTTCTGTAACCAGGGTGAAGATCGGCCTCATGTTCTGTAACCATGGTGAAGATCAGCCTCATGTTCTGTAACCATGGTGAAGATCAGCCTCATGTTCTGTAACCATGGTGAAGATCAGCCTCATGTTCTGTAACCAGGGTGAAGATCGGCCTCATGTTCTGTAACCATGGTGAAGATCAGCCTCATGTTCTGTAACCATGGTGAAGATCAGCCTCATGTTCTGTAACCAGGGTGAAGATCGGCCTCATGTTCTGTAACCATGGTGAAGATCAGCCTCATGTTCTGTAACCATGGTGAAGATCGGCCTCATGTTCTGTAACCATGGTGAAGATCAGCCTCATGTTCTGTAACCATGGTGAAGATCGGCCTCATGTTCTGTAACCATGGTGAAGATCAGCCTCATGTTCTGTAACCAGGGTGAAGATCGGCCTCATGTTCTGTAACCATGGTGAAGATCAGCCTCATGTTCTGTAACCAGGGTGAAGATCAGCCTCATGTTCTGTAACCATGGTGAAGATCAGCCTCATGTTCTGTAACAATGGTGAAGATCAGCCTCATGTTCTGTAACCATGGTGAAGATCAGCCTCATGTTCTGTAACCAGGGTGAAGATCAGCCTCATGTTCTGTAACCATGGTGAAGATCAGCCTCATGTTCTGTAACCAGGGTGAAGATCAGCCTCATGTTCTGTAACCATGGTGAAGATCAGCCTCATGTTCTGTAACCATGGTGAAGATCAGCCTCATGTTCTGTAACCATGGTGAAGATCAGCCTCATGTTCTGTAACCATGGTGAAGATCAGCCTCATGTTCTGTAACCATGGTGAAGATCAGCCTCATGTTCTGTAACCATGGTGAAGATCAGCCTCATGTTCTGTAACCATGGTGAAGATCAGCCTCATGTTCTGTAACCATGGTGAAGATCAGCCTCATGTTCTGTAACCAGGGTGAAGATCAGCCTCATGTTCTGTAAGCAGATTTGGATGGAGACACTATTTTGAAAACCATTGAACATTCATTACTAGGACACTAGATGGCGACAGCGGACAGCCACTTAACTCATTTAGCGCAGTTGCACTCACGAGACGCTGCAAGCTGCATAACTAATTTGTGACAGTTGCTATTTGTTATTTGTTACAGTTGCTCAGGTCAAGCCATAAACATCAAAGTATAGAGAATAATATAACACATATAATATACACAACTAGCAATATAAACACAAAATACAGCATAAATATAAATATTCTTATTTTGGAATTAAAAAAAAAATATATATATAGGCCTACAATAAAACATGCTTGTATATATAAAATATTAAATAATACGTAGCTGAAGCTATTCGACTCTGAAATAAAGGAAGTCTCTCAGGTATATTGCATATTTGAGTTCAGTGTGAGTTAAATTGAGAGTTTCAGAGCTCAGAATGAGGCGTTGGTGATGTGAACCACACCAAAACTGAATACTTTTCCCTGTATTCCCTTTTCCCAAAAGGTGTGCGAATCTGTCACACTATTTAGCTTATTTTTTTCCTTTGTAACATTAATGTATTTGTAAAAGGCTTTGAAAAACCAGCTATGAAATAACATGTCTACATATACATTTTTGTACGTAAAACCGTGACCCGACAGAGAACGGGCACAAACAAATGGAATCTTCCAAATCACTACAGCATGACTAGACATCATTCAGTTCCCCATTTAGCAACCATTTTAAACCAAGGCGGCCGCACGGTGAATAACGCCCATTAGAGTCAAATTAGAATTGAAACCAGATGGTCATATTGACTCCTCTAGCGCTAGCCATTGCTATTTTAGGCTAGCTCTAGCGCCGCCGAAGCTAATGAGCTTCTTGTGTGGTCACGGGGGTCTGTCCTGCTGCAGCCTGTCAGCGCTTTGACAACAGGTTGTCTCCATCGCTCAGGTGTCGGCCCGGGCCATGTGTGAACCCTCAGAACAAATGGTCTTACCCCCTGGCCACTAGCCCTGTACCCCCTAAACCTAGCACCTAGCCCCTAGCCCCTACACCCTATAGCCCCTACACCCTAGCCCCTAGTCCCTGCACCCTAGCTCCGAATCCCTAACCCTTTCACCATAGCGCCTAATCCCTAGTCCCTACACCCTAGCCCCTAACCGTAGCCCCTACACCCTAGCCCTTACAACCTTAGCCCCTACTCCCTAGCCCTTACAACCTTAGCCCCTACTCCCTAGTCCCTACACCCTAGCCCCTATATCCTAGCCCCTACACCCTAGCCCCTAACCGTAGCCCCTACACCCTAGCCCTTACAACCTTAGCCCCTACTCCCTAGCCCTTACAACCTTAGCCCCTACTCCCTAGTCCCTACACCCTAGCCCCTACATCCTAGCCCCTACATCCTAGCCGCTAGCCTATGCGTGACCCCTGATGCAAAGCAACTATGCACATGGGTGCAGCGAGAGTGCTTTTGCCCGGCGTGGACAATAAAATAAGAAAGGTAAACACTTTAGGATGACAACACTTTAGGATGTCCTTCACCCTGGATTCATAGTAGCACCCTTTATCTCCTCTCTCCCTATCTCTCTCTCTCTCTCTCTCTCTCTCTCTCTCTCTCTCTCTCTCTCTCTCTCTCTCTCTCTCTCTCTCTCTCATCTGTCTCTCAGGAATGCCCCCTTGTGGGTCTTGTTTTTTGTAGAGACAGCATGGTTGTGTGCGAAGTGTTCGCTGAGTTTGTATGCACTGCGAGGCTGCGTGTGGACAATGAGGACCACAGCACTAGCACTGATGTCGGCTATGTGTGCAGGCCATGAATAGGCCATTGGTAATGCCATGCGTTGGGTGCAGGCTATGAAGAAGAAGAAGAAGAAGAATTACTCATTTGATCCCGTGAGGGAAATTTGGTCTTCTGCATTTAACCCAATTGTGAATTAGTGACACACTCAGAACACAGTGATGGTGAAGCACACAGTGAGGTGAAACACACACTTAAACCCGATGCAGTGAGCTGCCTGCAACAGCGGCGCTCGGGGAGCAGTGAGGGGTTAGGTGCCTTGCTCAAGGGCACTTCAGCCGTGCGCACTGGTCGGGGTTGGAACCGGCCACCCTCCGGTTACAAATCCGAAGCCCTAACCAGTAGGTCGCGGCTGCCCCAATATGAGTAGGGTACTGTAGGGTGTAGTAGGGTACAGTAGGGTACAGGCTATTTGTAGGGTACAGTAGGGTATAGTAGGGTACGGAAGAGTACAGGCTATGAGCAGGGTGCAGTAGGGCATTTCTCGAGAGGTTTCCTTCGATGTTGTGCCTTGGTTCTCGTTTGTTCACCATAATGTACTGAGAGGTTTTGACGATACAGAAAATGTGTTTCTTTCTCATGAAGAAAAATTAACCAAGAGCGCTGCGTTCTAAGTGTGAAAGGATGGATTCATTTGTCTTCATCTTATGGCGTGTTATGATGTTGTGTGTTCTGGCCCGGTCCCAGATCCACATGGAGGAGGTTTATGGATGACCCGTGAGCAGGCGAGACAACCGCCAGGGCAGCCAGTGTTTTGTTGCGTGCAGAGGAAATCGAATGCCAAGCGGAAGTCATTGTGCATTGTGGACTTCCTGTGAACGAGGGAGACGCTGTTTATAAACTGGTGGCGTTCCCACCGATAGCAACAGGTTATAGGGCTCGTATCTCGTGATCAGTTTCCATTTCAAAATAAATCACTGTTACGTCGGCCTTCTTACAGTGATATTCTTTAACACAACGGTTAAGGGTGTGCGAGTATTATGTAGTATTCATCATTATGCAATTTCCCTCAGGGATCATTAAAGTATTTCTGTCTGTCTGTCTGTCTTTCTGTCTGTCTGTCTGTCTGTCTATCCGTATTTGGTATTCAGGTTTTAGTGATGTTTTTTTTTACACTGAAGGATGCAAGATAAAGGCAGTAGAGAGTGCAAATGTTCTGATAAATCTTTGTAAACCCAAAAACAGAGCATGTTAATAACGACCCATTATAACACTGTTAATGTAAATCAAAACCGAAAGGAAAACAACACTAAAACTACACACTGCATAAAAGTGTCCCTGGGCTCATTTGAAGACTACTATGGGGCGTCATAGGTCAGTGGGTATGTCGCCCACTAACCAAAGGGTTCGATCCCCTGCTCCAACTGTCCCCATGTCAAACCCCACAAATGTACTGATTGTAAGTATTTGGACTTACTTTGGACAAAGTGATTACTGACTTTGGACAAAAGTGTCTGCTAAATGCCCTTCTTCTTCTTCTTCTTCTTCTTCTTCTTCTTCTTCTTCTTCTTCTTCTCTCCCGGTGTGTGGCTGGAGGTGATTACCCCCAAAGTGACGCCTCTTGACCCTGAAGAAATGGGGGGAGGCTGGCCTCCTCTCCATGTAGAGTTCAACCCTAGAGTTTGTTTTTGGGTCAATTTAACTGTAAATGTAAAACATGTTGTTATTGATTTGTGTGTGTGTGTGTGTGTGTGTGTGTGTGTGTGTGTGTGTGTGTGTGTGTGTGTGTGTGTGTGTGTGTGTCTGTGTGTGCATGTGTGTGAGAGAGAGGGGCACGGGTTGTTAAAATGTATCACAAAATGAATATTGATGATATTGACACAGTGGCAACACAGGCAACGATTAGACAATCTTCTCTGTGAAGATTGTCCCTGGGATGTTTATGTGAAGTGCACCGCCTACACAACCATGTGACCCCATGGACACCCCAGACCCCTCCCCACCTGGCACCACTTTAGCTGCTGGGATTTTATTTTGGCGAGGAATGTTACTGGGGAGGGAACGGGACGAAAACCGCTGCTTTAATCGCACCGTCTCCAGGTTGAAGGATGGATGTGGGCGGAGGGCCCTGGAGGTCTTCCGCCACCAGCTCATTTATATCAATAGATGCCAAAGGTGAGGCGGCAAAGTGTGACAGATTTATGGGGTGTGCTGCGCTCTTACTTTGAAGGATTGGTTACAGCTGAAGCTTGGGTCAATTGAAAGCAACTGGTGGTGTGGTCGAAGTGACCCCATGTACTTGTGTTACCCGTTTAAAAAACATGTCTGGTTATAAATTTGAATGTCTGAATGTAAATATAGGGGTTGTGATGCGGACTTGTGTTCCACTCTTTTCTTGTCGGAACGTGAAATTATCACATGTTCATGTAGACACACACACACACACATACACACTGCCTGGTGTTTTCTGTACACATCAGGTCTCGGTGTGGTGTTATATACATCACAGATGGCTCATATGGAAACAGACGGGACTTGGCTGGAGCTGAAGACCATCCACATGAGGTTGTTTGTCCTGATTCGATACCATCTCCTACGAGGTCAAACACAAACACACTTGTCGCGGCTGGAGTCTGCTGAAGCCGCCGTTACACAAACTGTTTACCACTGTGTTTGTGCGCTGGTGTGTGTGTGTGTGTGTGTGTGTGTGTGTGTGTGTGTGTGTGTGTGTGTGTCTGTGTGCGTGCGCGCAATCGTTCAGATAATTTAGCGGTGTTCCCAAGTTGACAGGATCCCGGGACCCCCTCCTTTCCCCATGATGGGTTTTGGTCCCCCAGTAAAAGAAGAACCATGCCAGGCACCCAGAGTGACCTGTCGATGTAAAGGGAGATCAAAGAGTTGGCCCCGGTGGAGGAAGTCTTCCTGGTAGTCCCTAACCCCTAAAATAGCTCTGCTTCTAGATAGAGTGGTAGCCTCTGCCAGAGAGTGTTCTTCAGGAAAACCATTACGACAGCGTCTGTGTTGCTCTCGGTATCTCCTTACGACCTGTTTGGGTGGCGTTGTTGTTTTAGTTTGTTTTTTTTACCATGCATTATTCACAGCAGCAGGAGTTTCAACCACATTAATTCAAATACATTCATTTTGAAATTGTGTATTAATCTTAACTAATGATTGGAACCATTCTTTAACTTTTGCTCCAAGGAATACTTAATCAAATCATGTCTGGTTAGAATAATGAAATACAATCCGGCGGGATAAACACATTCCCTAACATCTGTGTAAGGGAAACGATTGCAACCGTCCACAGTGTCAAAGTAAGGCAAGCTATAAACCCAACCATAAATACATTCCACCCCATAATGCCATCAGTGTGTATAACAACAGCACCTTCCTGTCCAAACAGGAAACGGGGCCTGGGTGGCTGTGGCTAAGTGGAGGCCTGGAGCCTCTCAGTGAGGGTAACTCCAGAGTACACACCACAGGACCGCTATGTTTGGCAAACAAGACTAGTTTCGATATGCATCTGCTAGGCTAACAGTGTTAGCAGTGGAATTCAAACAGAGGCTGTGGGGGTAATGGGGACCATCAATGGG
Organism: Urophycis tenuis; assembly: GCA_036785325.1. Lineage (NCBI taxonomy): Eukaryota > Metazoa > Chordata > Actinopteri > Gadiformes > Phycidae > Urophycis > Urophycis tenuis. The sequence continues at coordinate 316,148 of JAXIVH010000167.1, forward strand.
GACCATCAATTTATGTTTTTTATATTTTCTTTTTTGTGCAACTTGTGTCACCAGTGCAAGAAATTAGGCTGTTTTTAAAGATTTATTTTTGAGGGGTGCTTTGTTTTGAGAGAAGTTGAGACACCCAGTGGAGATGACAGAGAGAGAGAGGGGAAGACAGAGAGGGGAAGACATGCAGCAAATGATTGCGGGCCAGAATCAAACCCGGGTTGCTGTCACAAAGACTGAGCCTTAATGGCACGTGCTCTACCCAGTGAGCTACCAGGGCTCTCTTAAGGGACTTGTGATGGTAGAATGTTTCTTCTTCTTACAAATGATCTATAAGTGATTATAGGCTGTGACTGCGTTGACTTGTTTCACTGTTTTCTGAAAGTGTGTTCGACTGTGGATGAAGTTTGTTCGACTATGGATTCAACAGTACATTCCTTGCCCCTGTGTTTGTTTCAAGGAGAATTATTAGGATCAGGATTTTAAAATACTCGGCTTTAAAATACCAACCCTGAAACAGATACATGTCTTGAATGTGTATCTTCTTAACCAATGTGTACTTTATACATAGGAACCTAGAGCCCGCCCATGTGTGTTAATTTCCTGTGAGAAGCCTTTAGAAAAGTCTGGAGCACTTTTTCCTGACAGGGATAACCTGTGGGCCATTTTTTCCAAATAGGCGTGAAATGACCTTGCAGGCCTTGTTACCGTGGTGTTGTGGTGCCCCGGTCAGGACCTTTGACAGACTTTAGGAACAGTCCTGGTGATACAGATGAATGAAGCGTGTATTCAGGGACTGTATAGAGGTTTCTACTGTCTGAACACATGAGGACTTTTGTGAAACCAGAAGCAGGTGACAATGTCCTTTTTACCCAATAAATGTTTCAGAATTAGTTCTTTACCTTCTATTTCTTTCTTTTTTTTTACTTCTTTCTTTCTTTCTTTCTTTCTTTCTTTCTTTCTTTCTTTCTTTCTTTCTTTCTTTCTTTCTTTCTATTTCTTTCTGTCTTTCCTTCCTTCCTTCCTCCCTTCCTTCCTTCACAGGGGTTGTTCATTAGCATTGACAGTGCTGACCCCTTGACCTTTGACCTGTCAAATTACATTTATCGCTGGTGAGCCGTGTCCAGAGCGCCGTCTCCTTCAGATCTGATGGACCGTTTGGATTCAATGAGTCCACGTGACCCACGAGAGCCGCACGACATGAACCACTTCCCGCGGTCCGTCCAATGGGGAGTCTGGGACCTCAGAGGCCCTCAGGGGAGTCTTCTGTAAGAGTAGCTGTGGGACCAGCTGTAGCGAGAGGACTTAGCAGGATGCTTGAGTCAATGCCATGTGCAACCACCACCCCCGTCAGTAAGCTGGCCT
>JAXIVH010000167.1:325000-330000 GCA_036785325.1 Urophycis tenuis
GAGCCAAATGGACAGGGCTGTTCCTAATGACAAGGTCTGAGATAAGAGATGAGTGAGAGAGAGCATCATTAACTCCATGTAAGCTGCACGGCCCTGTACTAATGGATGGGTGCGGATCAGCACCGGGAACGAGCTCCGTGTCGCCGCTCAGCTAACACGCTACAGCGGAGCTATGCATGCTATACAGGCGCTTCGCCGGGACCACATAGCTATACAAGCTACACGGGCACTATACATGCTATGAATAGATAATGAGTATTAGAGCAGCTCTCCTGTAGCTATACTTGCTATACAGGAGCTCTACAGGAACTAAACCGCTATACATGCTAGTATAGAGCTATAGAGGAGATATTCAGGAGCTCTATAGGAACCGTACAGCTGTATGTGCTGTAAAGGAGCTATACAGCTATACACACTATATACCAGCTATACACAGCTGTAGAGGAGTTGTACAGCTACAGGAGCTCTACAGTTTGCACTATGAAGCTATACATGCTATACAGTTATACAGGAGCTATACATGCTATCCATGAGATATACCGCCATAAAGGAGCCATGCAGGGATTCTGTTCTGAGTGTTCTTGTATGTTTGTGATTAATTGTAGAAAAACCTTAATAAACAAAGTTAAAAAAAAATAAATAAATAAAGGAGCCATGCAGGAACTAAACTGCTATAGAGGACTGCTATACAGGGTACCATTTAGGATTGAGTCACGCCTTCTAAAGCTCAAGTCACGTCTCGTTGTCATACAAAAACGTAACTGCCCTAAACTTAAGTGTGATAAATTTCACTCTTGACCCATGCACTTGCGCATACGTGTCAAACTCAGGTCTGAGGACAAATAAATTACATTTAAGTTCATGGTACATTTCAGTTAGATTGAGAATGTATGGCAATATAAATAACTCACTTTGGGGTCTTCCTCCCTGATAGTAAAACTTAATAATATATCCTAATAAATACATCCATGACAGCTTCCTTCATAAAACCAGCATCTCTGTGTTCTGTTCATCAGGACATCAGATGTTCATCAGATGTATTTATAGTGCATCTGAATCATTCCAAAGACGTGAATTGTTGGCTCCAAGTAAACTGTGCTGTCCGTTTGCCCTAATGCAGGCCTTTCTGAAGAAAATCGTTTAAACAAGGAAAGACAACACAGTCGACGTTCATCTACATTTCAGAGTGTAGTCTCTTTCGGTTTCAGTTCAAGGCAAGGCAAGGCAAGGCAGTTTTATTTGTATAGCGCATTTCATACACAATGGCAACTCAATGTTCTTTACATAAAACAAACATTTAACAGTGAGATTTGGGAACATGAAAACATGCAATTTGAGAAATAAAAATAAGACCCAATACATACAATTACCCCCCCCCCCCCCCCCCCACACACACACACACACACACACACACACTAATAATAAAAACAAAAAAAGTACAGAGAAAGAGAGAGAAACTAGATAAAAGATTGCAGCATAAAATAATGATTTGCTTTAAAATCATTGAAAGGGCATAGAGTGCAAATGAAAGATTAAAATGTAAAGTGCTTTAAAAGAGCTCAATCATAAGCACAGGAGAAGAGAAGTGTTTTTAACCTGGATTTAAAAATGTTGACAGTTGGGGGTGATTTCAGTTCGGTAGTTTAATCCAGTTGTGTGCAGCATAACAGCTAAAAGCTGCTTCACCGTGTTTAGTTTGAACTCTGGGCTCAACTATCTGACCTGAGTCAGTAGAGTTCAGCTTGGTCAGCTCCGTGACAGGCCAGGGCTGTGGCCGAGTGTAAATGTCCCTCCCTTCCTCTGAACATCTGCATTCAACGAGCGTGTTCTCCATGACCCTGGGAACCCGGGGCGTAGGATTTGAGAAGAGAGCCTGGTGAAGATGAACGGACGAGGCGCTGGTGTCTGCAACAGACGCACGCGCCCGTGCAACAGCTGATCAGTCGTCGGCCGTCGTTTTCCCTCCGCAGACCTTAAACATACGGACTTTTTGAATGCGGGGTCGTTAAGGTCAAAGCAACTGCGCTTTTTTTTTGAAGAAAGTGTGTTTTATTTTTTACTTGAAATGTTTACAGTTAATCTCCATAAGAGATTTTGCCATGCTTAGTGTTTCGGAGTGCTTTGACAATCACTCAATGACGTGCGTGAGGAAGAACCTAAATATTTATGTCCATACCCTCATCCTATTCGGACAAGCCTAACAAACCCCACATAGTGCTTATGTCACCGAGCTTATCTACTGCAAACGGATTCAGACAATATGCTTCTTGCATTTGTTATCATGATAGCTTTTTGCTGCTTTGTTTCACACTGTATTGTGAACCAAGGCCGCATGCTTACTTAGATTTTTCTTTGTGATGCAATCGCTTTTTGGCTGGCTACGTTGATAGGTTTGTGTTGACTGAAGTTCAAAAGAAACATGGTCACCATGGTGATCAGTAAGACAACAAAAGCTACGAAAAAAGAAATGTTCAAATGTGTGCCATTGCCGTGCAGGAAGCTTCAAGTTGAACAATAATACCAATACACACATGTTTTAACAGAGGTCAAACATGACATAACTGGAGCAACTGATTGGAAATAGAGATAAAGGTGGATATGTGGTAGAAGCCAAAATCCTTTGGGAAAAATGGTTCAGTTTGATATGAGTCAACGTACAATCAAGTTAACCGAGAACATACTATTTTGTTAACCGAACAGCAAGACTGCCATGTATCTGCCAACCACTGTATTGCAGTGTGTGTACGAGTTTGGCATCTGAAGATATTTAGTTTGACAGCCGAATCCCCTGCTGACAAGGACGGACGTTTCCCTCTGCCCAGACGCTGTAGCGAGCCGGTGGGCCTCAACACATCCACAGAAGGACTGCAGCACAAGCTCAGACCACCGGCACAATGTGCCAAGTGTTCCATTGACTCATCCAGACTGGCGGCGGCACCAGCTCAGTGGGTCGGGACAGAGTGGGTCGTCCACTCACTGTAGGGTCGGCGGTTCGATCCCCCTCCTCCAAACTGTCCGCACGTCGAAGTGTCCTTGAGCAAGACACTGAACCCCAACTTGCTACCCGGGCGCTGAACACAGCAGCCCCACTGCTCCTATGTACCATAGGATGGGTCAAATGAACACAGCAGCCCACTGCTCCTATGTACCATAGGATGGGTCAAATGAACACAGCAGCCCACTGCTCCTATGTACCATAGGATGGGTCAAATGAACACAGTAGCCCACTGCTCCTATGTACCATAGGATGGGTCAAATGAACACAGCAGCCCCACTGCTCCTATGTACCATAGGATGGGTCAAATGAACACAGCAGCCCACTGCTCCTATGTACCATAGGATGGGTCAAATGAACACAGCAGCCCCACTGCTCCTATGTACCATAGGATGGGTCAAATGAACACAGCAGCCCACTGCTCCTATGTACCATAGGATGGGTCAAATGAACACAGCAGCCCCACTGCTCCTATGTACCATAGGATGGGTCAAATGAACACAGCAGCCCACTGCTCCTATGTACCATAGGATGGGTCAAATGAACACAGCAGCCCCACTGCTCCTATGTACCATAGGATGGGTCAAATGAACACAGCAGCCCCACTGCTCCTATGTACCATAGGATGGGTCAAATGAACACAGCAGCCCACTGCTCCTATGTACCATAGGATGGGTCAAATGAACACAGCAGCCCACTGCTCCTATGTACCATAGGATGGGTCAAATGAACATAGCAGCCCACTGCTCCTATGTACCATAGGATGGGTCAAATGAACACAGCAGCCCCACTGCTCCTATGTACCATAGGATGGGTCAAATGAACACAGCAGCCCACTGCTCCTATGTACCATAGGATGGGTCAAATGAACACAGCAGCCCACTGCTCCTATGTACCATAGGATGGGTCAAATGCAGAGAACATGGGAAATTTTGTTCCCATATCTAAAACATACTGAGAATGACCAATAAAGAAAGAAAGGTCCTCTCTTAGACTCCGAAAATACCCGCTTGTTGCCGTGTGAGGATACTTCACCGGGGGGTAATGATCCATTTATTAGCACATAATAATGTCTCAAATGAGCAGAAACGGCCACACACAGATGAGTACACGTGCAAGTATTTTAGCTGGTGTGTCACTTTCATGCTCCGTGTGAAACAAGGCATCTCTCTGGAATGGGTCCTCTGATACTTTGACGTTCCTTCCAGTCCCATTTGTTAGAAGACAATCATTGGCCGAGCCGGATGGTATGGTCTGTGTGGTTTGATTGTTAGTGTCTGACCGCATGTGTGTGTTAACATTGTGTCAGCCAATGGTAGCCGCTTACAGTGGAACCAAACCCCACTCTGAATGTATCTTCCAAAAATCAGCTCATGGCCATGATTTCATATACACCAATCTATACACATATCTCTATATATAGAAATATGTGAATTAGAGACTTGTTGATTCAAGTGGGATTCGTTGCCCCACAATACCCACAAAAAAGTGTTGTTTTTGTCAAACACAATAAAAGTTGATGTCCTTTTTGAGGTCATGCTTTTTTTTTTTTTTTGCGAATTGACGGCTAAATTGGGCGTTTTTTTCTGTTTTGGATTGGTTCACCGAACCCACTTTACAAACGTACAGAATTTGCAACACATCTTACCGGCACAGTAAAGCTTCTTGTAACGTCGTATCCTGTGGCACCTGTTGATTCCTGCTCCTACCGGCTGCAAATCAGCAACAGGTTTCTCCTCCGATGCATTCCGTGAGGAACTGAAGTCTCGCCAGCAGAGCAACTGCTGGGTTCATGAGACCGACTAGCGTGTTGCATGAATTCCTTCTCCTGCTCGGAGTCTGCGAGAGGACCGTTGTTTGGGATGTCGTGTTTAACCGCTTGTATTGATTGTGAGTTTGGCCCTCATCTCCCTAAAGCATCTGGTTGTCGTGCTGCTGACCCGCGAAGGGTTCATGGTTCACGAATTGATTTAATTGAAATGGATTTCCCGAACGAGCACCCCCA
>JAXIVH010000167.1:335000-337500 GCA_036785325.1 Urophycis tenuis
AGAAAAGCATCTTTCAAAAATGTTGGAAATGTTTTGGAAAAAAAAAAAGAAGAAGAAAAGTGATGCAGCTCTTAAGGCTCAAGTTGGCTGACCTCGCAGCCCTCCCCGAGTCTGGCCCCATTACCCTCCTCAGCCCGGGAATGATTTCGGGATTTTTTTCATCATTAAAATGAACCGCATGCTAACTTAGTCATACAGTTGTGCCCTGCAGTATCTGGCATTCTCTCCCATTATAGTCTGATTATACCTGCAATGGTACCAGTATGTTGGAGATGTTCCAGTAAACAATAATAGGCGATCGTGCCACCATTGCCCTGGATTCAAAGCCTATTGGACTCTGATTGCACTGAAACTGTCGAGCTAATTCTATGTTAGGAGTCAAATAACATACAACAAATGGCCATGATTTGAGCCCCTGCTCCTTCTAGAAAGCCTGTTTTGAATATGCTGCAATGGTATGCCATATCAGTTGTATCTTCACCCACTTTTGTTCTTAAACGATCAGGTCAGTTGGACGCGGGCCTGGTTGTGGTAGCGCTGGGCCCAACAGGAGGAGCGTGAAAGGGTTTCGGTCCAAAGGAAAGCTAAGGGGGCAACCTCGCAACAGCAATGTAATGACATTTACATTTACATTCAGGGCATTTAGCGGACGCTTTTATCCAAAGCGACTTACAAAGAGTGCATTTGTCATAAGAAGATGAAACATTTTTCATCGCTGCTAATACAGTAAGAGAGTCACCAGAACAAGTTTCAAGCATTTCAATTGCTAGATTAACCATTGTTACTATACAACAGCTCTGACTAAGTGCCAAGTTACAAAGAGGGATTAAAGTGCCAAGTTTCAAAGAGTGACAAAATGACAGAGCTGCTTCGTTCTTTGTGCTAGCTATCTATTTTATTCGAAAATGCAAGATATCACAAGATATCACTGTATATTACTGAAGTAAGTATGTCCTCGTGGTCATCAGAAATAGAACAGAATGCTACATGCTACAGACTACAGGGTACAGGCTACATGCTACAGGCTACAGGGTATATGCTACAGGCTACAAGGTACATGCTACAGGCTACAGGGTACATGCTACATGCTACAGGCTACATGCTACATGCTACAGGCTACAGGGTACAGGCTACATGCTACAGGCTACAGGGTACATGCTACAGGCTACAGGGTACATGCTACAGGCTACAGGGTACATGCTACATGCTACAGGCTACAGGGTACAGGCTACATGCTACAGGCTACAGGGTACATGCTACAGGCTACAGGCTACAGGGTACATGCTACAGGCTACAGGCTACAGGGTACATGCTACAGGCTACAGGGTACAGGGTACAGGGTACAGGCTACAGGGTACATGCTACAGGCTAGAGGGTACAGGGTACAGGGTACAGGCTACAGGGTACATGCTACAGGCTACAGGGTACAGGGTACAGGGTACAGGCTACAGGGTACATGCTACAGGCTACAGGGTACAGGGTACATGCTACAGGCTACAGGGTACAGGGTACATGCTACAGGCTACAGGGTACAGGGTACAGGCTACATGCTACAGGCTACAGGGTACATGCTACAGGCTACAGGGTACATGCTACAGGCTACAGGGTACAGGGTACAGGCTACATGCTACAGGCTACAGGGTACATGCTACAGGCTACAGGGTACATGCTACAGGCTACAGGGTACAGGGTACATGCTACAGGCTACAGGCTACAGGCTACATGCTACAGGCTACAGGCTACAGGCTACATGCTACAGGCTAAAGGCTGCATGCTACATGCTACAGGCTACATGCTGCATGCTACATGCTGTATGCTACAGGCTACGGGCTACAGGTTACATGCTACAGGCTACAGGCTACAGGCTACAGGCTACAGGCTAGATGCTAAAGTCTCTACCGCTGAAGTAAAAAACAACAACAACTGGCTTAAGGCCAATGACATGTAGGTCAAAGGTCACCAGAGCCTCCCAACCAGTGGAATGTCGAGTTTTATTGATTGAAATCCGAGAATGTGGCCAAAGACGCGGGTTTCACTCTCCTTTGGCACGAGGCGCGCTCTTGTTGTTTGCTGTGTAGCTTCCGGCGGCGGCGGCGGCGTCGGAGCCCCCGACACTTGATCTGCTGCCTCTTGTTCCCAAGATGTCCTGAAGACACCTGGGAGGGCCTGGGGGGGGGGGGGGGGGGGTCGGGGGTCTCACGGCTGTGCGAGGCTGGCTGTCGGACTCTAATGACTGCTGCGCTGCTCCCTGGCTTTGACACTCTCTTAATTCATGGTTGTGTCGCAGCGGCGGCTCTAGCTCTGCTAGTTGTGCTCCTCTAGTTAGTATTCTTCTCTTCTGGTCTTCCAGTCTTCTCTTTGCTCTGGGGTGGTTTTTTTTTTTTGTTTTGGTTTGCTGTGTTTCTGTTGGTTTGTTTGCCGTGGAATAAGCAGTGCTGGGCGCACACTGTGATGGAAAACGTGTTTTCCGGATTTGCCTGAACAAAACAACTTTAGTTTA
>JAXIVH010000167.1:345000-352500 GCA_036785325.1 Urophycis tenuis
AAAGGGTTAACCCTAGCCCCCCCCCACCACCACTCCATTGATGAGGCGATGGGAATGGGAGATGAGTGAATAGCACAATGATTGGTCACAGGCCTGTCCCCCCTCTCTCTCACTTCTCTCTCACACTGTCTCTTATTGTCTCTCTGTCTTCTTCTTGCTGTCTCTCTCTCTCTCTCTCTCTCTCTCGTTCTCTCTCTCTCTCTCTCTCTCTCTCTCTCTCTCTCTCTCTCTCTCTCTCTCTCTCTCTCTCTCGTTCTCTCTCTCTCTCTCGTTCTCTCTCTCTCTCTTTCTCTCTCGCTGCCTCTCTCTCTCTCACACTCTCTTGCTCTCTCTCTCTCTCTCATTCTGTCTTTCATTGTCTCTGCCTCTCTCTCTCACACTCTCTTGCTCTCTCTCTCTCTCTCTCATTCTGTCTTTCATTGTCTCTGCCTCTCTCTATCTCTCTTTCTCTAGCTCTCTCACTGTCTCTCATTGCTTCTTTGCTTCTCTCTTGGCCTCTCATCGCCTATCTGCCTCTCCCTCATTGTCTCTTGACCTCTCTCGATCCCGCTGTCTTCCTCACTGTCTCTGAGCCTCATGTAAAAGTCGCACAATGTCATCACATCCGCTTCCTAACACTGGACATCTATGAGACTGTGGCTGGAATGTTTGTCACTCTGTTGTTTGAAATTGGAATTTGGAATTAGTCGTACCAAAGGTTCAAGGATTATCAGTGGCATTAGCTGATTTACAGTTTTTCACAATTGTTAACACCCGTTTCTCAAAACAATAACAGCTTTTTTCAAACTGAACACACAGATCTGAAAACCTCACACACAAAATGCTAAACCTGACACTCCCTTTGCAAGACGACTCTTTGCCATCAAATCTCTTACCTGTTCACAAAATGGAACTTGTGTTTTCATTTGGTACACACAGCCATTTTTTCAAATGACACACACATACCATTCATTGAGTACACACAACTAAGCATTTGTCTGCACACTACCAAGCATTTACAGCACACGTAGGTGCAAAACTGAAAACACAATTATAGAAACAGAACACACCATATGAATGACAATGACTTTGGAAAATGTGCCTTTTCTCCTTTTGTAAAATGTCTGTAGGCCTACTTTTGTATAGTCAAACATAAAACAGCACACAAATATGCAACCAAAAAAAGTTATTTTAGCACACACAGAACAGTACAGTACAGTAAACCGTCCCCCCCTCACAAAAAAAATTAGCCATCATGCCTCCGGTTCCTGTCAGGCCAGAGGGCCTCATCGACATCACAGGCAATGTGCTCCCTGTCTAGGCAGCGTTGGAAGAATCGCCTTGAGTGGCGAATGAAGCCCTGACAGGCCTCCACACTGACGTCGCCACAAGCCTCCTCCATGGTTTAGAGATTTGAATATTTGTGTGTTGTAGTTTGATGCTTTGAGATTTTATTTGACAAGTGTGTTCAACGACTGAACATTGTGTGTAGTGTTTTGAATATTTGTGTGTTATAGGTTGATGCTTTGAGATTTTACTTGAGAACTGTGTGCAACAACCGAAAATTGTGTGTAGTGTTTTGACAGCAAGGTGATTTGTAATTGACATCAGAGTGTAAAGAAGGAAAGTCAGACTCTAATGCAGATAAGGGAGTGTGAAGTAGTGCCAACTTGGTACATGAAGTGAAGGTTGTGCAAATTGTGCCAAATTTTTGCTTTTTGGGTGTTAGCAACTGTGAAAAACTGTAATAAGATATAATCCTAATATAATAGAAGTGTTTGTGAAGAGGATGATAGTGCTCTAAATTCTGCGACAATGTTGGAATCCCTGCTGCTAGGCCTTTGAAACAAAGAACGATGAACTGATGAAGATCTACACCAAAATGACCTGATGAAGGCCTACAACAAAACAAACTGATGAAGGCCTACAACAAACTGAACTGATGAAGGCCTACAAAAAAACAAACTGATGAAGGCCTACACCCAAATGAACTGATGAAGGCCTACAACAAAACAAACTGATGAAGGCCTACACCCAAATGAACTGATGAAGGCCTACAACAAAACAAACTGATGAAGGCCTACACCTATATGAACTGATGAAGGCCTACAACAAAATGAACGGACAAAGGTATACAGCAAAATGACCAGATGAAGGCGTTGGTCTCCAAAATGAATGATTTAGGCCTACACCAAAAAAAAAAAAAAAAAACATTTCCGCTTATTTCTCAGTGGTAGGCCTACTGTATCGTTAAGCACACATTCTCAACACATGCTAGCTTTAGAACTAAGCGCTTAAGCTCAACATTTAAGTCTATGAAGAGCAAGGCTGCAGGCCGCGCAAGTGGGCTCTTGAGTACAGATAGAGTGAAATATAGAGTGAAATTATCTTTTTTTTTTATCAAATACTATTCAGCAACGTAGATCATGCCCCTCATCTGCTACTCTTGTTAGCAGGTTCCTAGCATGTTTTCGCTACATCATTTATAAATTGCAATCAAACCTTGATTTACAATCATCTCATTTTGTGAGAGAAGCTGGCATGTCATTGATCCTTTCCTTCGTAGTTTAGTTTGGCAAGAAAAAGGCAAATGAATATTCATGGCAATCACGGCCATCTAGCTTTGGTGAGGCTCCATAAGGTCCTTCAAGTCTGCTGCTCAACATTCATAAAGAGGGAATTGACATGCAAATTATTCACCTCATGCAGCGCACTGGAACACAAAGTCAGCTCGCATTCTTTAATGAAGAACCCTGCAATTATTTGAATCACCCTGCGATTACATTGCGATTTCTCTTTCACTTTCAGCAATTGGCCAAAGAGGTCAGAGGTCTGCCTGTCTACGTGTTTACCTGTCTGGCTACCTGTCAGAAGAAGAAGAATAGAAGAAGATGAAGATCCCGTGAGGGAAATTTGGTCTCTGCATTTAACCCAATCATGAATTGTGAAATACACTCAGCACACAGTGATGGTGAAGCACACACGACGCAGTGAGCTGCCTGCAACAGCGGCGCTCGGGGGAGCAGGCACTTCAGCCATACTGGTCAGGGTTCGAACCAGCAACCCTCCGGTTACAAGTCCGAAGCCCTAACCAGTAGGCCGCGGTTGCCCAAATTCTGTCTGTCTACCTGTGTATCTTCCTGTCTGTCTACCTGTCTTTCTGTCCCTTTCTGTCTGCCTTCCTGTCTGTCTGTCTGTCTGTCTGTCTGTCTGTCTGTCTGTCTGTCTGTCTATCTGTCTCTGTCTTAAAGCCTGGCTACTACTAGTTTAACAGACAGACAGACAGACAGACATACTTTATTGATCCCTGAGGGAAATTGCCTTCGTAACAAAACTCCAGGAGAAAAAAGAGGACACTCTACTTATAGTAGAGTGTTAGAAAATATAAATATATAAAGGAAACCTATGTAAAATATAAAACCTATGTAAAAATAAATATATAAACCTATGTAATAAAATATATAAAAATGTACATAAAGAAAAGATAATATACATAAATGTACATACATCCAGGCATACACTACGAGGTAATAGCATACACAAGGATGTAAATGGCATATTTTGTGTTGCTGTTTGTCTACTTAGGGGCTTACACTGTAAATGTCTCAATAATAAATAATGACACCTATTATATGTGAGACAACGTTTATGATACACAGGCACACTGCAACCTTTTTGTCTCATCACCTGCCCCTTTTTGTGACCACTCTCTCCACCGAAACCTTCCCTCCGGAGGAGCTGAAGAGCTGCAGTATGTTTCTACTTAACCTTTGAGCCTCTTCATGCTAAAAGCAGCCAGTAGAGCAGTTACAGAGGCGGCATTCTGCAGCACCACAGCATACATGTGTTTCCATATAACCCCCCCCCCCACCCCCCCCCCCCAACCCAGACATTAATTCAATGACCGGGGTCTTATTCAACTGTAATGTCTCTCCGGCTCAACCAGGACCAGATGTTGATCGTTTACTTGCGTGGCCTCGAATTCAGGCTGGTTTGGTTTGCGAGCTACCTGCTATGTTCCAGTCCACACTAAATAAAATTAAAAAAAAACAACCCCCCCCCCCCCCCGAATATGGAGGTCATCCCCGCATGCGAAGATCACACACTGTGGTTTTACCTGGAGTGCCCTGAGGTGATTCACACATCCTGATAAGAAACACGACTTATGTCTTTTTAATTTATTTTTATTTCACAAGACAACAACTATAATAACATAGCAAAACGGCATACCTGAAATGTAAAAACACAAATCTTTTTTGGGGGGATTTTTGGAGATGCAACCATGTCTAATCGGCAAAGTTTGGAAAATGTAGATTATACCGTGATTTAACAGCATGAGAAAAAAACACCTTTGTTGCTTCAAAGCTCCTCAAAATCACAGCAGAACGTGTGCCACCATGAAACAACTGTGTCACAACACTTTTACAAGCAAATACCGAATATACACTTATATTCACAGAATACACAACATGAACAAAGGCGCAAAGGCTACGCGCGCATTCAAACGTATTTACAAAACACAACAAGTGCAACTTTCCCCCCAGACGGCGTCCCCGGGCGCCTGGCTGCTGTGGCGATGACCTTTGACCCCCTACAGACGGTCCCCGGGGCTCAGAGTGGTCCTGGAACCGGCTAGGGGTCCGCGGGCCCACCGGCCCGGTTCTGGTGGGATCCCTCAGGACCTGTCAGAGAAGGTGTGTGTGTGTGTGTGTGTGGCTGGGGTCTACATGTGTGTTTGCTGATCTCTGGGGCATAGCTTAGCGTGTCTCTCTAGAGTGCTTGGTCATTTAGTAGAACATTTGATTTTGGCCACGCGTGCTAAAGTACAGATTGTACTGTGAAAAATATAAATATATATATAAATATATATGTATGTATATATATTTGTATATGGAGACATATTGGTCCCCTATTCCCTTTGAATTGGTCCTATCTTTTACTCTCTCATTCAAAAAGCACAAATCCTTTGGTGGTACAACAACAACCACAACAACCACAATAACAACGACCACTACAACAAAAACCACCACAACAACAAACACCACAACAACAACAACCACAATAACAACAAAAATCACAACAACAATCAAAACAAACACAACAACAACAACCACAACACATATGGGTCGGGTCATGGAATCCAAGGACACAAGTTTTTGTTTGTTTGCAGAATCTGTTAGTTGAGATCACAGAGAAGCCTCTCCATTCAGATAACAGTATTGGTGTCTTTAAAAGTATACATTTTGTGTTTGAAATCGGGTGTGCCAATAGAGAGAGCTGACAACTGCAAATCTTTAGGAGGCTTTTTCTCAGTTTTAGCTTTTGTGATGTGCCTACTTTCAAATGGCCACTTCTTCACTTCTCCAACTAGTAACATATTATCAAATATTATATATTATATTGTCATTTCCATGTGTTACACATCATTGGAAAGCTTAGAAACTACACTTTCAGAATCTGTGAATAACTCAAAATGCCCCCAGGGACGACTTGTGTCCCTAGTTTCCATGACCTGACACATATTTAAGGGTGCAAAGGGACACTGCTCTCCCCAACCCCGGCTGAGGTCTCGGCCTCAGAGCTGTCGATGAGCCTGGCCAGGCCCGTCTTGGTGGAGTACTTGAAGATGAAGGCCTTCATGAGGTCGTAGCGGTAGTTGCGGTTGATGAAGTTGTAGAGCACGGGGTTGAAGCAGCAGTGCAGCAGCGACTGGCACTGCGTGAGGTGCAGCGCCACGTACAGGAAGTTCTCCAGACCGCAGCTGAACGGCAGCACGTTGAGCAGCGTCAGGGTGTCGACCAGCAGCACGGCGTGGTAGGGCAGCCAGCACACCAGGAACACCACGATGTAGCTCAGGATGATCCGCCGGCTGATCTGGTGCTCGTACTCCGAGCCGGGCGCGATGGCGCTGGCCAGCAGGACGTAGAAGAAGGCGATGACGGGGAAGGGGATGGCGAAGCCCAGGACCATGAAGCTCAACTGGATGCCGACGATCCAGTCGCGGGGGCTGTCCAGGGGGTAGACGGGCCGGCAGAAGGTCACGTCGGAGTGGACGGACTTGACGGCCTTCAGGAAGTAGGTGTCCGGCAGGGAGGCGGCCAGCGCCACCACCCACACCAGGACGCACACGGCCCGACGGAGGATCTTCTTCCTGGGGCTGTTGGGGCGGCCGTCCGCGGCGATCACCACGGTGACGTAGCGGTCCATGCTCATGCAGGCGAGGAAGAAGATGCTGCTGAAGAGGTTGACGCTGAACACCAGGTGGGTGATCTTGCACACCGCCTGGCCGAAGGGCCAGTGCCCCTTCTGCATGAGGGAGGTGATCCACACAGGCAGCGTGGCCACCACGCAGAGGTCGGCCACCGCCAGGTTGAGGATGTACAGGTGCGTTTCGTAGCGGTTCCGCTCGCTGCGCACGTTCACCCACACCACCACCGCGTTGGCCGCCACGCCCACCAGGAAGATGAAGACGTAGAGGATGGAGAGGGTGTAGAGGAAGGTGCTCTGGCTGAAGCCCATCTCGCACACGAAGGCGCCCACGTGCGTCACGTTGTCCAGGGAGTCCGCCGCCGCCCCCGGCCCGCCGCCGCCCGCCACCGATGACGAGAGGTTCAGCTCCTCCCACATCTCCATCATCTCCTTGAGGTCGTTGACGTTCAGACTCATGGTCGGTCCGCTGCCTTCAGGGGGATGAACAAGGCGGGATAAACCTACAAAGACAACATCACAGAGTTGAAGACAAGAAGAAGAACTACTCTTTTTGATCCCGCGAGGGAAATTTGGTCTCTGCATTTAACCCAATCGTGAATTAGTGAAACACTCAGAACACAGTGATGGTGAGGCACACAGTGAGGTGAAGCACACAGTGAGGTGAAGCACACACTAATCCCGAGGCAGTGAGCTGCCTGCAACAGCGGCGCTCGGGGAGCAGTGAGGGGTTAGGTGCCTTGCTCAAGGGCACTTCAGCCGTTCGTACTGGTCGGGGGTTCGAACCCGCATCCCTCCGGTTACAAGTCCGAAGCCTCAACCAGTAGGCCGCGGCTGCCCTACTGATGGCGGACTGTCCTTGTGTCAATCAGATTATCCCAGAGGGAAATTGCTTAAATCGATTGTTCTATAAATTCTTTAAATAAAATAATTAAACATTTCATATTCTCTTCTCTAGCACTGTGATATCCTAGTACGGTAAAAGGGGGAAAAAAAAAGGCAATTCCTCGTGAGTACAAATAGACGAATGTTTCGTAAAAGCAAAAATAAATACATCAGTAGGCCATAGTGGAATAAAAAAACACTGATTGAGCGATGGCCACGGTGACGTGTCCATCGTCGTTTCCATCCTGGGGGGGGGGAGGGTAACCAGCGCACACACACACAACCGCAACCCCACAACGCCACGCAACACGTTTTGTCACGCATGACGCACGCCACAGACCGCGCGACTGGTGCCGCTCGCGTTAGAACCCTGGTGCCGGACTTTGCCGTCTCGTTTAACACGTGCTATCAACGTTACACCAAACACAT